>JAOYSI010066794.1:12692-22829 GCA_025775065.1 Hiodon alosoides
CTCTTTTTTTATCTTTCTTTTCCTTTTGTTCCTCACCCATCTCCCCCCTGCGGGGCGGGGCGCCCCCCCCATTGAGCATTCAACGTAGAATTCCAGCTACAGATCTGCCAGTGGCACACCAGAACTGCTTCTGCAGTTTCTGCACGTTCCGCTCGTGTCAAGCCAGGCGTGATGTAGAATTAGTCTCCCTGGTTAACACCTTTGTGTTATCTCTAAGATGTCTTGATTATGGTAAATGTACGCAGGTCTAACCAGGGATTGGTTTGGCGTGGACTGCTGGAGCAAGGTTATTATATTATATCAAGCGGATACAGGAATGTAAAACAGAGTGAAGCATTCTGGTAGTTCAGTTCAATTTTATATTGGAAGGTAACGAGCGGAGATTAATGCTTTAAACGCTAAAAGCATCGCTGGGAATCTGGTAAATCATTCACTTCAGATGCTGACATCAGCAAAGGATGGGGTCATCATTATGGATTAGCAAAGGGTGAGGTCATCATTTTGGACCAGCAAAGGATGAGGTCATCATTGTGGAACAGCAAAGGATGGGGTCATCATTATGGATAAGCAAAGGATGAGGTTATCATTGTGGGTCAGCAAAGGATGGGGTCATTTCATTTAATCAAATTGTGCTTTTCTGTTTCACTGAGATGTGCAGGCATTCAAATCAAATGTTTTATTTTCTTGAAAAGTGTCACCTTCACACTGTTCAGGACAGTTCCCCAATTCCCACAGATAATACAAACAAGTTTGTATATATCAGGTTAGGGCTATTATTGACTTTATTGACATGTAACTAATCCCCTGAACTAAGCAAGATGCTATGATCTCACAATTTAATACAGCTTTGGTTTGAAAATCTGTTACCCACAAAAGAATACATTTTGCAGATGACCTAGACTAAGAAATTGCAATTATCTTACAATTTAATACAGCTTTAAAAACTGAAACACATAAAGAAAATACAATCTTTAAAGAACAGCTGGCTAAAATAGTGCGGTAAGAATAAAGGATGGGGGGAGTGGCAGTCTCCTGTACAGTGCCTTCTGGCCAGCAGTGAATTCAATGGCAATGTTATATGCGTTATATGCCTGCAGTGCGTTATATGCCTGCAGTGCGTTATATGCCTGCAGTGCAATATATATGCCTGCAGTGCGTTATATGCCTGCAGTGCGATATATGCCTGCAGTGCGTTATATGCCTACAGTGCGTTATATGCCTGCAGTGCGTTAAATGTCCGTAATCGGGAGACTGTCGGGTTGGCACGTGGTTGCCTGGGTTTGTACCAGTAGCCAAGACCAAAGTGCATAATTGTTGATTACAGATTGGAAAAAATTGGCGAAAAGTATTTGCTAAAAGCAAAGCTGTCAGGTACACAAACATGAAGTATAAAGATAAACACATTTTATCACAGCTTTTACACTTCACACCATGTTTTAAAGCAGTTTGAAGCCAGCGATAATTTTGGTCACAGCTCCCTGGCTGATTGAATGTGTGGATGACGCCTCCATTCGGGCTCTGATTGAGAGAATTAGGGTCAGGCGTTTTGAGAGTGGGTTGGATCTAACCAAGCTCTACACATTGCAAAAAGCGCCACAAATTTGTAACATCTGGTCCATCATAAATCCATATGGAAGCGTCGGAGGCTAATGTGCTTCAGCAATGTTTGAGGTCAAGAGTTATTGTTATTATTTTCATTTCAAAGCAATGCTCAATTAAACCGCCATTTGGCAGGCACGAGCCTTCTCGTTGGTTACCCTCATCAGGCCTCAGAAGAAGGCTTTCATCAGAAACGGAGAGAGAGAGAGAGAGAGAGAGCGAGAGAGAGAGAGAGAGAGAAAAACCCACCACGATCTTCCATTGCGAAAGATGCCTTCCATCCCCTAGGTGGTTACCATAAAATATTCATCTGCCACAGCCTTTTAAGATCTCTGAGAGTTAAGTATCAATTTAAAGCCCTTTAGATCTACTGTCCTGGCCACTGGAAGCCCCGTCTGGTGGAACTCAGAAGAGATTCGGCGTCAGGGAGAGAGGGTGCTGAACTGGGGATGGAGGCGTCCGTTCGCCGCATTGATTCAGGCGGGAGAGTTAACGCATTCGGTTTCCCGGGCAACTGAATGAACCAGCCAATCTGCACACAGAACCGGGCGACATCTGCTTTTGCGCCGTGCACCACGTTGGAAATCAAAAACACCACAGCGTGCACGCGATTTTGTTTGAACAATAGCTTTAATTAAATCATTATAAATCAAGAGAGAGGAATCAACAATTTGAGTAGGCTTTAAAAAGCATAATTCACGCTGTGTAGCACTTCGAAACTAATTTTTTACATTTTATGTGGTTTCCTGCCTCAACCTGTTTCACTTTTCTTTAGTTTTGTTTTACTCAAAATAATCTCTGAGGCAGTGCTTTATTCAATCACAGTCATTTAATCAGCCAAGGGCCAGAGGGGGCCAGCCTGTAGGCCCCTGAATTGAAAGTGCCAAGGGAGACAGTTTCTCAGGTTAAAACATCAGATTCAATTAAACTGTTATCAGTTGCCAAACGTTTGGCATTTATACAATTTGCATGCGTGACCTTTTAATGATGCATATTTAAGGCGTTTACGTTACTGACAGAGAATAAATTAATATCGCTTCACTGCAGATGTTTGCTCTCGGTGCTGACATAAGAGTAAAGGGGTTTAAAATGTCAGGCCAAAATTTTACATTTTATTTATATTGCCGCCAGAACGTGGCACCAGTGAGAGCCTTTCCAGAATTTCATGGTCTCATATCACATGACTTTTAAGTGTAATGGGTGCTGAGCACATAGTTGGCTACCACCGTCATTGTTGCAACCAACCAAATATACGTACCAGATGAAATAAAGGAAATTGGATCGAGAACAACACAGAGCGTACATTTGTGCCGTGTTATACTGTGTGGTATATAACCGTGGCATATATTCCCAAACACAGTGTATGGCGCTGTAAGGAAAAACTACATTTCGTAAAAATTATCCTACAACGTTAAAGGTTTTGATTACGTAATTTCAACCGCCAATATAAAGTTGCACTTAAATATAATGCGAATTTGGCAAAAGGCCGTTAAAGGCATCAACATTGCGTGTGCACAAATAATTCGATTGACATGTTAATTATAAGCTAATCAGACACGGTTCTTATATTAAAGCCAGGGGGCGCCATAGCTTGTGCCCAGACTTAGTTTTATTTTGATTTTTTTTGGAACTTTTAAAATAAATAAATAAAGCCTGGATTCACTATATCACCCTCCGAGAATGGTCTCAATTCCAAAGTTCATTGAATTGCATGTTAAAGTTCATAGAAAGACATATCAAAGTCCATTGAACTGCATGTTAAAGTTCATAGAAAGACATATCAAAGTCCATTGTATGGCATATCAAAGTTCATTATATGGAATTATTATTATTATTATTATTATTATTATTATTGTTGATTTGGGAAAATTGAAAACGCTATTTACATGTTTCTACCTAAATAAATCTGAGATTTATTAACACAGAACAAAGATCTTTTGAAAAGTTTTTAAGAGGCCTTTTTCAAAGAAAGTTTATACAAACTCTGTGTCCGCATGTGATATTCTTTAGGATTCAGTGTTGTTTAAATGTTGGGTAAACGTTTTTCTTTTGGAGTGCTTAACGTCTCTCTGACATGGTCTGAAACAGACATTGTTATGTTGAACCATCGTCTTGTTTTTGACAGCAGCAGAAGTCTGTGAAGACCCCTGTGAAGGAGATCTTGGTGGGGCTTCACAGCACATCTCCTCCGTAGCAGAAATGGTTCCATGGTCAGAAATATGAACAGAGCAATTTTGTATCCAAACACACACACACACACACACACACACACACACACACACACACACACACACACACACACACAATATACTATAGAAATGGATTCACATAATCAAGTAAGATTTTTCACTTCATTTTCACTTGACTACGACAGTATATAATGGTTCATTTAAATTTTTACACCAAATCTGATGAATGTTTGTAGTGTTGTTTTTGTTTTGGTTTTTTTACTAAGTAATTACATGTTTGGTGCAAAAGCAAAACCTAATTTGAAGGTCTTCATACTAATTCTGGATTAAAACAAGGACATAGATGAATCTATTACAATACCCAACCATGTGACATGAAGCAAAAGGTATGTGGTATGTGTTAACAAAGTTTTTAATTATTGTACTTAATTTTCAATGCATGATCAGAACACATTTAAGCCAAGTTTGCAAATGAAGTATATAAAAACAACAACAATACAAAACAGAGAATTCCCATTGCATTACTTTGCTGCCAATAAAATGTAACAACCTTGCTGGGATAAATTGTACTGCCAGTGGCCAGGTGAGGTCAAGGCGGTTATTAAACACTTCTATCACACCGGATGATACTGGCCTGTGGGTAATTAGTTGCTGAACGAGAGACAGAGAGGAGAGATGAACGCTTTTGTTTTCAAAGTGTGGGAGAAATCAGCAACTCCCGCCTGTACTCCCGCCTGAGAAACGTTATCCCTCTCAAAATGAGCCTGTGGTTGTCATGGGAACATGGGAGGGCATTGGTCAATCGAGAAGTGACCAGTCCCGGGAGTTTAAAAAATGGACAAAAATGGGAAAAATCGACCGCAGACAAATGAAAAACTGTGCAATGGAGACGTTCCCCGCTTCCCAATGGCTTTACTGCCATTGGTCGAGGGGAACTGTTCTGGCTACTGTTTTACATCAAGCCAGCCTGTGCAAATGCAGGTGGAAACGGTATAATTACTCATCTTGTCTGAAATGACATCTCCATTATGTGAATACACAATGCAAATGGTAAGCATTGCCACTTTTGTTACCCTCCTGAGTTGTAAAAGTTAATGTTGGAAAAGATCTTCATCCACACTACCTGGTGTCAGACATCCAGGATGGGTCGCGCCATTTAGGGCAGAGTGACCCCCAGTGCTTGGGATAGCATGGAGAATTTATCAACAATTACCATGCCTCTCTCCAGCCTCTCCGTAATCTAACGGTGCTCCAACAGGTAGACTAATGACAAGCGCTAAAATAAGCGATCGGATAATGCCAAGTAGAACGCAGCCATGCGATGATAAAACAATCTCGGTGATTCGCCAGACCTGCAAAGCATCTTGGGAAATCCAGGTCAGAGCGGTCCCAATGTGTCGAATCTCATTAACTGTCCAAGGGGCACTGTGTAACGTTCCATGAAAGGGTGGTACAGAGCTTTACGTCATGTAAAAAAAAACAGGCACGTTGCTCTTATGTCATTGTAACATATTTCAAGACATTATTTTTTAAATGCCTGAAAAATTCAGATATTTTAAAACTGTAAAATTGGTTAATCACCCAAGTGTAATGTTACAGAAGGGCTGTCAAAGCAGTTGAAATTACCGAAGAAAAGAATTGTAATTAAAGAATCGATTCCATGGAAAAAACGTGCGCAGTAATCAACACTGTGGCCATGAATTTATCGTGCAGTACATTTAAACACATCATCTCACCGTCAAGGCTAAACAGCCCATTCTTAGTGAGATTTTCATTTTAATTAACATGTCAATTATGAGTCCAAATTCGGAGGAAGGCACTTACATTTGTGTAATAGCACCAATTGAAACTAATCATGGGCAATTTTGAAAGTGGATATTGTACCAGAGGTTCGGAATGATCTTCCAGTGTACACAAAGCCTTTTACTGTAGCTGTTTAAATCACTCAATGAAATTTCTGGTTCCATGTTTCGGGAAAAAAAAAAACGTTTTGATTGCCCTATCGCCTAGACCCCAGCATGAAAATTAAAGTACTGAAAATTTGAATTGGAAGAGATTAATTTAAAAAAAAAAGAGCCTGATACCCGATAGATGCACCAAATGAATTTTGTTTTACGGGCTGAACTTGGGGTTGAGACCCTCATTGTACCAATCACTTCCATTCTATTGTATCTATTGTAACAAACGATTTACCTGATTTAACACAATGTGAAACACACCTACGTAGTAGCACTTAATCTCCCGACGTATATATTTTTAATTGTTATTATTATTGTTATCGAATCCGAAGCAACATAGTCAGATATGATTAAAAATGAAACCCCATAATAGTCTTTATAAGGACACATTTGTTGGCTGTCACAACATTTTCTTCTCCGTGAAATACTTTGGGCTTCAGATACAGGGTTTTCTGCCAGCATATTTATTACCTTTTAACTGAAAGGCAGATGGACATCACCTCAGCAAATTCACAGACAGCATTCGTTTAGCAATGTATTTATTACCCGTTATAAGCTGTTGTCTGAAACCCAACCTGACACAACCGCTGAAGGTTTCGAAGCTGAGCCAGTGGGTAGGTAAGAAGAAGAACCTGAATCGGGTTCGAACTGCTCACCGCCCACCCTCCAGAGATCGCCATGTCGGAGTTCCCCTCACACAGACGAGTATCCTGGCCCTGAGCCAAGCCCGTGGCAGCCAACAGCCGGCAGGATCCAAACAGCTCACCCAAGTCGTTTGCCCCCCCCCATGCTCCTACGGTGTTCCAGAAATACACAAGTTACACCAGGAGGTTAAAGGTTCCTTATCTGACCGGAAGGCTGCATTTGCGCCCCTGGAGAAACCCCCACGTTTAACTATGGCAAGGTACTCTAATAGCTTCATTGCTTACTATTTGGATAAACTAAACTGTAAGCTGCGTAAGTGACTCTGGATAAGGGTGTCGGCTGAGTAACTGAAGCTGGGATCTGAGAAGGAGCAGAGGATAAATCACAGCGAGACGGTATCTCTACCTCGGTTTCCTGCTACACGTTTTCGTGAACACGCTGACAAATTCTCGGCTTAGCCGTCGTAACACGACAGTGAAAGAACATCGTTGAACAGCCCTCAGTCCGTTGCAAAGAAAACGTCCATTTTTGACCATCTTCACCATTTAACAAAAAAAAAAAAAAAAAAAAAAAACTGGAGTTGACCTTGAGAAAGTTCCTTATAGATTTACACGATTTGCCATTTCTCGTGTTTACTTTTGAACATTTCCCGGGAACACTCCTCTGCATGCCGCTTTCCTCAAACGCATCACTTCCTGCGAGAAGGCTCTCAAGCCTATTAATGTCCGACTCCTCTGATCTTTCCCTTGCCTCGGGCTGGGACATGTTCCTGTGATCTTTCCCTCTTCTGTAAATGGCGTCGGGAGCTTAACTCAAAGGAGAGGCGCGGAGTCTGTGGCTTCTGAGAACTAAGGGCAAGGCTACGTCGTGATACACACGTGTGGCGCGTTTGTGGGACGGGAGAGGCCATGTCTACCCCAGTAATGTGACGTAGCATGCAGGTGCCAAAGAAAAGGGAAGGGAGCCATGGTTTTTGATTTGCCGTTCGGTTTGTTCTCGCCGCGATGTGGGGGCCACCCAATTCTCACGGGTTGTTAGCACATCCTTGCTCCTTGAGTCAACAGTAGCTACATAGCTCACAGAGCCACGTGGATAATCTTAACAACAATACTGTCATCCATTTTTCAGTTTTTTAAACATTCCTTAAAAATATCGATAGTTGATTTTCCTAAAAACCGTTAGACCCACTCTTATACTTTTGTTCTTTTAGAGAAAGCTTGGATTTGGGAAATATAACGAGAGACAAATATAACGAGAGACTAAAAGTTCACTATCAGTTTCCACCACCAGTGGGAGCCCTTTACGGTAAGGCAAGGGTGTTGTCCACAGGATGAGGACCTAAAGGACTCTGAGAAGGAGGATGTGTGGAAATGTTTGTCATGTTTAAGTCAGAACAGAATGTTGAGACAAAGTCGGGACGTTACTGTGCTTCCCCAGACACAGCAGGTCTGGAGATTTCTCGTTTTTACGGTTTTAATTTGCCACAGCATTATTTGAGAGTAACAGGGTAACACAGTCGAGAGGCTTTCGCGGCACGCAGATGTCTCCGTTTTATTTGGCCGAGGGCTCAGTTGCTTTCAAACAGTGGAAGCAAGACGTTTCTGGAATTTCTATTTAAAAAAAAAGAAAACACAGAGAAATAACAAACAGGCAAATGGTGTCTGTCCAAAGATGAAACCCAGTTTCTGACATAAAAGACAAATTACAAACAATAACTGCCGAAACTAATTCCTGGCAATGGCTCAGGACAATAGAGCCAAATCAAAGGTCAAAGGTCGATTGTGAAATTCCAACCAGACTCAGCAGATGCAGGCTGTTTGCTGAAACAAGACCCTCTGACAGTCATTGTTCTGTTTATTAACACTTCCATTTTCAGCCCCCGTTACTATAATAAAAGTCTGACGTGCATCAACATTATAGAACATTTTAAGTCCTTTTGTCTGTGCTTGGGGATTTAATTCATTTTCCCATAATGTGTGTGAGGCAGATGAAACTCTTGACGCCTACAGGGAGGACGACGTATGCACCATCAATGAGAAGATTTTGCGAGTGACTAACCCGTAGAACAGCAAACAGAGAAACCGGCTCTGCTCTCGTTTGTGAGGATCTCATAAGCACCGGCATGCAGGTAAGTAGGACAAACGATGAATTATTCACCTGGATCTGTACTAAAGTTTCTCAAAAAGAGACGCGCGGTCCTGAAATCTGCTTTAACGAGCCACGTCCGGGCATGTGCGCGTGCTGGTGAGTATTTACAAAGCTACACGGCGTGTATCCACCCACGGGGATCAGGTCAGCCCCGCACAACGTGACTTCTCCGTCCTCTACCCCGGGGACTCCCCCGGAGGTGGATCCCTGCCGATTATTTGTGCACAGACGCAGACGTAACAGAAAGGGAAGGCAGCGGTGGGTGAGAGCAGAGCCGCCCCGCGCAACTGGTGCGTCGCGTCTGGGACCACGGCTCAGAATCACTTTCTCCTCCGGTGCTCAGCCTAAGGGCAGGTCACCCTTCCCTGCCCGCCATTAGATGAACGTTAGATGAACGTTAGATGAAAGTTAGATGCCTCAATCAGCCAACATGGGAGGCATCAGGTGCGCCCGAACCTAAAACAAAAGGCACTAATGAGTGTATTTCTAGGGGTCTCGCCCCCATCACCAAAAACAGCTCCCCAGCACCCTGTCATCGCGACTCATCCCGTCAGAACCTGACGAATGTCAGTGCAAATTAACGGCTGAGAGTGTGTGCCAGCCACGCTGGGCTTCTGAGACATGCTGATATAAATGCTCTGTAAAACATGGCACATTTCCGTGCCCATGCCACACTGATAACATATAGGGCATGTATATAATACATTTAACAAATAGGCCAACATATATTTAAGAACCACTTAAACAAAGAACAGCACTAATCCAGTACGTTTTGCAGTTATTTAACAGCTAGTATGTTTTGTTTTAAAATGATTTTTTTTTCTGTAAGATCTAAAACATGCAATGTGTTTCTACATTCTGTTTGTACCATAATTGAGGTGTTCTGGATTTGTTTTGAGTTTGAAGCAAGCTTTTTAATAAAGATGCAGTTAACACTGTTGGGATCTCCTGAAACATCTCTTAGCCTTAATTAAGCCCCATGCCATTTTATTCACAACAATGTCTTCCAGCCAGCAGAGGAGCGTCGGAAGCAAAAAAAAAAAACAAAAAAAAACTTTTAAAAAGTTTGTGAATCATGCAAACTAAAAGTTTTTCTTTGGTGCACAGTCTCCTTTTATCACGTTGGGTGTTTATGCAAACGAATGATGTGGTAAACAACATCTGGCTCATCTTGACTTGCCGTTAAACCAGTGTCCCGAGACTAGTCAGCGGTTCCTGGGAAACAGCCATAGGGGTTTCTGGGAAGTAGTGAAGCCACTGTGGTTCATGAAATAGTGATGCCGTTGGCCGCTGAGTGACTCTTCGTTAGGTGCGCGGGCGACTCCGCCGGGGTGAACCCAAGTTCTCTCCGGAGCCGCGGAGGATGGAGGCAGCTGCACGGGAAGACGTGTGCATTCGTGAGACAGCACCATCACAGAGAGCGTGAAGGCCTTTTCTCTCCAAGCCTTGGTTGTGCAGTGGGGGGTTTATGCAGAGGAGGCTGGAAGGCTGGATATTGAACATTGACTGACATCTCTACTGTCGCACGTCCGGAGCTCCAGAACACTTAAACAGCTAACACTCGCACGTCCGGAGCTCCAGAACACTTAAACAGCTAA
>JAOYSI010066794.1:22929-47929 GCA_025775065.1 Hiodon alosoides
GTCCGGAGCTCCAGAACACTTAAACAGCTAACACTCGCACGTCCGGAGCTCCAGAACACTTAAACAGCTAACACTCGTATGTTTAGCTAACACTAGACGCCCAAAGTGGCTAAATGATTGATTACTATACTTAGTCCCTCTCCGCCAGCCTGCCGCTAACAGTGAATAAACAGAACATACTTTGTCCATTGCGTTTGTAATGATATGTTATGTTTTCACTCGAGTGAAAGATTCTTCATCATCGCATATTTCTAATCACAAGGTAGAACAATGTTAATTAGATCCAGTTATCCAAACTCTTATTTAAAAAGTGAAAATAACCAAATTAGATATTTCAGATATGTACATATTTAAATAATAACTTCAGTGGTTAGAGATTTAGTGGCCTTTTAAAATTAATTCTGGAGGTAAAGTAGAGTTGAGCATGAGTATGGGTGTGTGTGGGTGTGTGTGTGTGTGTGTGTGGGCAGAAGGGTTCGGAAGGAGAACAAAACGCAAGAACAAACAAAAACAGAAAAGAAACTTTTAAATGGGATTAAAATCTGTGAGTAACTAGGAAAATGCCTGGTCTATTCAATTCGAAGGGCTATTCTTACTCAAAGCAGGAGTTCATTTTGTTCGTTGCAATTTGCATGGAATCGTGTACTAATTTTTCTTCTTCTTTTTTTCCCTCCCCTTTCTATGTACACTTTAAATAAATTGGAAGAGCTCGGCGGTAAAATTGGATTGTCGACGGTTATAATGGAAGAGTATAGAGAGCTCTCAAATCTCTGTGTCCAATCTCGTGAGCCCGGGTATAGATCTTTTAATATTCCATCGCTAGTCTTTCTGCGGTGGCCATTCATCATGAAAGAATGGGGGAAGAAAAGGGCCTCCGGCGTATCGATTAAAAGGAGGAGAGAAGAAGGAGGGAAAATCTGAGCCCTCGCGCAGTAAGCCGTACCGGCGAGGTGCATTCCGGAATGTGGAGAGACAGTTCTATTTTGACCCCCGCGCCTGGCGGGATAATTGCTGTCATCGGTGGTTATCTTTGATCCCCGGTGAATTCTGCATCCCCCCACCGTTCTGCATGAAAATGAACTGCCAAGACCAAGCACCTGCCGCCCTGACGCGACAGGCTAATGCCCCGATTTATCCCCTCGAAAGCCGGGGCCGCTCCCGGGGGCCCGGCGCCGTCTCACCGGGGGCCTGGACAAGTGCATGGGGCTCCCCCTCGGCACAGGGGACTACTAGTGAACCCCAAGCCTGATTTCCCACCCTCGACCCCCCCATTTTGTTTTTGGGCGCGAGGCCCTCCTCTGTGAGGTAAATGCACTTGGTCTGTAGTGTACTGTTAACAATGACTTTGTTTTAAACCGTACTGAACGTTGTTGTTTTTTTTTTTTTTATGGAAAATCAAGTCACACCTTTCTCCTGTTGCATTTGTTAATTCTTTAATAAAATAAAATCTAATTATTATCCGGATTTTGGGTAGCAATGACAGAAATTTTGGGTTAACGTAATGGAAAATGACAGAAAAAGACAAACAATTTCCACAAATTCACTATACATATGCACGCTTGCATTTTTGGACGAAGACGATTAATTATCATTAGGAATGGTTAATTGTCATCCTAATTGTCATTTAGGAAGTACCACTGGAAAGTACCATTGCTTGCTTGGGTCTGTGACAGACCTGCTTACACACACATTGCATTCCAAGAAAATAACAAATTTTAACTTTAACCAATACTTTGTTTTGTTGCAAAAACCTTTCTTTAATATACGAAAACATACCGAATTGTGCCCTAAACATGTATTACAAAACACAGACAATACCAAACAATGAGTCATGTGTCTTAACCAACCGCAGTTTTGGACTGTCCGGCCTGGCTAAGTACGCCCCAGAAGGCTCCGTGGTTCCAGTTCTGTGCCCGGCATGTTGGGTCAGAGCTGCTGGTTCTGCTGGCGGCTTCGGATTTAGCGGAGCCCGAGAACGGGGGAAATTGCGCGATACGCTTTCTTCCAGGCCCGAGGCCTGCAGTTCGCCGGAGGCAATGGCCCTCCAAGCCAAAAAGGAGACAACATGAGCAACACCGCGTCGAGTGCAACCGTGTGCGAAAGAGGACCAAAGCGAGAGAGAGAGAGAGAGAGAAGTGGAAAAGAGGAATAAATCACCAGGAAGAACGGGGTCTACTGGGTCCGGCTTCTTCTGAACACGCAACTGAGAGTAGAGGAAAGGGAGGAATTTCTCCGTTGACCTCAGAGCGTGTTCCTGACCCTTCTCTTGCATGCTTGAAAGGCCGCTTAGCCAGAACTGAAGCTACATCTATTTAGGGTGTGTAAGCTCTGGTAATAAATGAAATACCGACGCAAAAGATGCCAGCTAATTTCCCCGATAAGGGTTGCAGCAGAGAGCAGCAGCGTTCCATACTCACAGTAATATTCGCCGTTCAACAGAGAGCAATGTCATCTGCCTTAATACGCTTGAGCTCCGACGCTAACTCCGTCTTGGGGAGGCACCTAAGAAACCTGGTTTAACCTTGGAGTGGATTTAACTTGTGTCTGTAAGCCAATTGTGCAGAGTTGGCTGAGAAGTGCTCAGTGGTAGGGGAAGCCCAGAAATCCAGCTTTGTAGCTTGCTTAGAAGCGCGCCAGCGATAATCTTCCGTTTCCTTCCGATAACAATAACTGAAGGGGATAGAGGGCTGTTTATTATGCAAATTCTAATAGAGAAAAATTAAAGTATGCTCATAAATATTACATCCCCGCTAATTCCTTAACCACAGACTTGCTGCCGGTGACATCATTATTTTCCTGGCTGAATGGAAATAGGACACTTCCCTATTCATTCTGTGGCTTAAAATACAATGTGGAACCGGAATTATTACAACATTGTGACAACACAAAGGTTTTTGGTATAGTCCCACTAATGCAACAGCACTTCCATTACAGGGCAGGACGGGTTTTTTTAACTATACATTCCCCAAGAGCGACCGGTATTTACCGGCTTTCATCCCACCTCAGCTAAACACTCAGTGAAAGTAGATGGGGTTGGTCACGTGGTTCTGGGCATGTTGCTGACTGGGCAATTTTAAAAGAGTTTTCGGTCTTTAGAAGATGAGCTGACAATCCATATTAAAGTCAGCACCTCATTCCTCCACTGGTGAAAGACTTGCACAGTCAGCCTTTAATTTGCTACCAACCCCGGTACTGTGAGAATTGACTAAAGCAGTTTCATAATTAGTTCATGCGAATATTTAAGTCCTCTGCAAGGTGGGCACCTGCGCGTACAGCAGTCTACAGGGTCCAGATCACGCAACCACTGATGCTGACCAGCACAGGAAATACATCCTGTTTTATAAACATTGGTTCAGGAGAAAGCGTTCTGGCCTATCCAGATTCGGTCTGTCCGCCTCTCAGAGGCCGGTCGTCTGGGCTCCAACTGCACATACAGCACCAAGCGGTTTCAAGGCGGTGCTCAGTGACAACGCGAGTCCAGAGGCAATTCAATAACTGATGACCTGATGAAAGATGACAAACGTGTTAAAAAAGACCAAAAATAATGAAAGTTTAAGTTTGAATCTAATCCCAGTAGCCGGTTCCAAAATAGCCCATATCACATGGCATGATCGCACAATAACAAGGAGATAGAATGGAAGCAACTAAAGGTGAAAGGCAATTTTTATAGCAATCGCTCCAGTGATGTTTCACAAACGCTTAACAAACGTTTAACACAACGCATCGTTACAAGTGAGAAAAAGTGGACGCTCAGGCACACATAGTTCTCGAAATGCAATCATGTGCTGACTCCTGACAGATACACGTGACATGTGCTGACCGATACACGTTGCGCATGTTTTCGTAATGTAGTATCAGCGTTTGAATGGCATGGCCCCTTCCCAGTTATGGTGGGGTTATGGTTCACGAAGAACACACTCTAGTCCCTGTGTAAATCACTCATGGCTGCCAATTAATCTTCCCTTCAAAGAGCAGTCCAGAAAATGCTAATGTACCCCTTTTCATCCCAGAAGTGTGTCTGGCATCAAGAAGATTATTCAACCCCTGGTTTAATTTTATTTTAATTGCAGGATAGATAGTTCTCACTTTCACAAAAAAAAAAAAAAAAAAAAAAAAACATTTAACCATGACGCAGTTATACAGATATTCTAAAACTCAAATTTAAGAAAACTAACCAATTAAAATTTACATCGGTTAATGTTAAAATACAAAATTAGTACTTTTTCCAACTTCAGGAGACATGAAAGTGACCATGGTGGCGACCATAATAGTTTAACCATACAAACAATAGAGCCCAGCTAGCTAAATCGCTCCATTCAAAGTCCTGTTCGGTATTATGGTGTTGATTTTTTATTTTATTTTTTTACAACGGGTGTATTCTAGCCAACATCGACAACGTAACAACGAAGAGTCAAAACTATAAATGAATAATGTAATAACCTTTAAACACATTAAATAGATTTGCCATACAACGCACACCGCACGTAGCCGGCTAGCCAACTCCGGGTTTCTCGTAGACGCAGGAGTTCGCCAACAAAAACGGTTATTAAAATAATTAAATCATATGCACTACCCCTGCAACCCGTATCTGAACTTAGGTTATATTTAAAAAATGGAAAAACATAACACTCTATACCAATATACACAAATACATAAGGATTCACAATACTTACTTCACGGTGATTACACAAATAGGCTCCGAGTATCACTGCTCCAGCACACATGGAAAGGCCTCAAGTTTATACTAGTTTCCGGAACTACCGTTCCCAACCGTTGACTACTATCATTGGCCATCGTAGACGCCAATCTCGCGAAAAATCTTAAACTCTGAAAGGTGAATGGCTAATTCACATGCCTATCAGAATTGGAGCGCATTAGAAGTAGGCGGGTTTACCTTACCCGCTCGGAAGTTGAAATAACAATTCAGGACGCCTCCATGGATGTACGCTTTGTTGACCTCAGGCCCATTGAAGATATCTGCGACTTCTAAACTGGTTATACATGCGCGTAGCAGTATCGTTGATTCCAGTCTAGATGGATTCATGTATTTAAGTATCTATCGGCTGTTGTAAACCTAAGAATAATTAATCGAAAATCACTCTTAAGTCAAATTGCATTACACCATGCCCCTTACTAACCGGAATTAAGAGTGTATCGATTCGGTTACATTAATGTATCATTTTAGCTTTTTGCGCAATTAGTTGAACATGTATGAAGCAAAAAATGATTATAAATAAATGTGCATTTTAACCTTTGACATAAGTCATTGTCCGCATGGGTTTGCTACAGATTAGGCCTACTTGTTTCTCGCCTAAAGTTTGGCATGTCGCTGCCAACCTCTGATTCAATTCTTCATCACGATGAGAGGTATAGGTCACGCAAGTTACCATGTGGTGTTTGAAGATATCTATTGGTAGGCTGCAAATATAGAACTGGAAAGTAACGCTCCCCCCGGGCCCCAGGCGAACCTCAAACGAGCATGGGTTTGTGGTGTCTTCTGCTCGGCAAGTGTATGATTCATTATCGGGTTGTGTGTTTTTTGAATTTGGGGAGGTAAGAATTCTAGGGGGACATTTCGGCCACGGTTGCACTCTAACCACGGTAGTCCGTGTCAAAGACGGCGACATTACAAATGTCGCTAACAGTGGCGCCATTTATGTCTTGCCAGGAAGGACTTGACGAGCGGACACACATTACCGGACAAAAGTGGTTTGACCACAACTGGGAAGAGACTCCCATGCACGCCCTTGATGGTGTCTGGCAATTGCCCCAATACTTTTCTGGACTAATGGCTCAAGCCCTGAATTTATTATGAAGAAAATAGGTTTTTAATATTAGGTCTGAGTCACTTCAAAATTAATTTCCAATTGCGTATTATTTTGAAGACGTTTGAATAATTTATTGGAGATATGTGGGGAAGGGGAGACGAAAGCATGATTGCACAAATAGAGATAGCGCCCCATATGGGCTCTTGATATAATTGTTCCGAGTGTAGCGGAGCAATAAGATCCCTAGCCCCTCCCCCACCAAGTTTTGGCGCATGACGCGCCTTGGCACATACCAACCTCGTAAGGGCTAGTTTGCAATCGCCTTGATTAGCACTGGAGATGAAAATACCAGTTCACTTATGAACGAATGCACCTTATCTGAAACAAAAGTTTCTCACTTCTCATATGAATACAAAGGGTCTTACGTGGAGATAATTTAACACTGACGGTAATTGCTGTGCATGCCCACTTCTGTACAACATTACAGTCAAAAAAGTATATTTCCAGAGATGGAAATAGTTGGTATCGCATCGGAATTAACGATACAAACCCTTGTATATGCGTAGCTAGAAACTATACAAAAACTATATATGCAGAACAGATTTTAAGTTGCAGACTATTATACAGTCAAATATATATGTTTCTATGTATATATTTTCGATCTATAGTAAGTTATAGGTCTTCCATGTTAGGATAGGCATTCGTTGTTTTACGTTTAATCCATGAATACTGTGATATATAAAATATATATTTGTTTAGTAGTTGATATGTAATTTCACAATTGCTAATTCTGGAACTACCGTCTGAGCTATTATATTTTTGGGGTGAGATTTCAGAATATTTTGAAAGCAGTGTTTATACCCCTTTAATGCACATTTAAAAATAAAATGTTAGTGTTGTGCTAAAATTAACTAATCCTATTACCTAGTACGGAGTGTGATATTTTATGTTGCCTGGTCAGTACTTCAAAAATGTGAAATTTTCCTACTCATTCCGGAGCGGTAAATTAAATTGTCAAAATTAATAAATAAACAAAATAATCAATGAATTAATGTTGAAATAAATAAAAGTTGCAATATGGTACAAATGCTACATAAAAATATATTTTATATATACAAAAATATATTCATTTATTTATCATATCTTTAAATTGTCGACCATTCAATAATAGACGATAACATTTTTCCACGAAAACCGGGAAGCGGATTCAAACAGGCTATTGGTCAATCCTTACACGTGCTGTGCACGACTGTGTGTGACTGCTCCGGTAACATGTTCTCCGGTGGTACGTGCTGCCGTGCTGTGGGCTGGTTTAGCGCGCTACAGCTCATCTGGAGCTTTTTCTTTCTTTCTTTTATTACACAAATGAACCGGGCTTCTTTTCTTGAACTTCCATGAACAACCGCTCCCTGATCTCTAATGGCACTTGATTATTTGGTAAGTGACGTAATAGGAAGAGCCATTGAGTGGTGGTGGAGAGGGGATTATAAATATCACAACGTTTAGGACGCGATTTAATTAATAAAAATGGTGACCACAGCTTTACAAATCATTTGCATAATTTGTGCAGTCTGCCTATGTTTGTGTAACAATTTCTCTGTCATATCCTTCATGGTGGTAGTACAAAAATACCCCAACAAGTTAAACCACCATTCAATTATAATGTTTATGAATTATTGAATAGTTATTCTTAACCTTTAACCATTTTTTAATGAAATTACCAATGCATGTAAAAAGATTATAGAAAGCAACAGGTCTGCCTCACCTGTCATCAATGGAATGGAGAAGAAAACAAACGACCAAATAATTCATTTGGTCGTTTGGAAACTTAACTGGCGGTTTTAAATAACAGATTCAAGTTTTGATTCGTTTTAGTACCATCTATTATTCATGTATTGTTTTTTTACGTTAAGAATACTGGCACGTTTAATATATGTCATCATCTAATTGTATAGTTTTAATCTGTAATTTATGTGCAGTTTAAAGCAAAAAAGTAAAGGGTTATAACCACAGCACAACCCTGGCAAACGCACCAAAATCAAAATTGGACAACTGCACGTAAATCAAGTTATTGTGAAAAGTGAAATTTATTTTGCCATAAAAAACTGAAGCAGAAGGCCATCGCTTATTTATAGCTACAGGGGAAGGTGTGAGGGATAGGGTGTAATTAGAGGGTTAGAAAATTGCTTTGCCTTTAGGTAAGTTTTGAAGTTGTGCAGGTAGTTTGAGAAACGAAAGTTCAAGCAGAAAAACCGCTTACAAAAATATTGGAACTTATCTAATAATAATCAAACTTTCACCTTGCCGTCTATTTTAAATTAGATGCATTTATAAAAATTATGTTGGGTAACGTTAAATTCAACGAGCTGAGTGCAGTTTAAAACGTTGGCTTCAATGTAAGACTCACTTAGTGGATTTCCAATTGAGCAGTATCGGAACACAGATAATTTGTAATGAACTTAAAATTGAAATCTTGATGTGATGTGTTGGTCACCATTCTGGTTTAATTAACTTAACCCTTACACTTATAAAACAGCCTCAACACAACTTATATTCTTTGTTACAGCCCTGATTCATTGCTATACGAATTTGCACTAGTAGACCCACAAATCAATCAAAATTGAATCAAGCTGGACATCATCTTGTAGTGCCCCACTCCAATATTGATTGTGATAAAACCTGATTGTTAACAACGATATTGTAATGAAAGTGGAAATCATTAACACCGGCAGACCAGTATTTGTCGCGAGGTGAAACGGCCGCAATTGGTTAAAAATGTATTTATGATCCGTAAAGGCGTCGGCTAGTTAGTGACCTGAAACTTGCTGTTGCCCTCGGTTGGTATGTTATTAGATACCCAATGGAAACTCAGTCTGACGCAATTGTGCATTCCGGTATTGCTTAAGTATATTTTGCCAGTACATTTTTACATTACATAACATTTTATAAATTTTTATCCCTAGCTATACCAGACAACGCATTCTAAGGCAGAAACGCAGGGAAATGGCGGAATTATTTAATCAACGTAAAAAAAGCATGACATCATTATTTCATAATGACAAGGCAATGTATATAAAACAAACTTAAAGGCATGCACCACGTGGCTTTGGTAAGTATATGAATATAGTATATGTGTTTGTCTGGGTGTGATCTTCACTGATTAGGCTATTTGAAGTCAGAATCCAGGAAAATGGAGCTCTTCTTTAGTCCAGTCACTGTGGAAAGACCGTAGGGGAAAACGTCCTTTAATTATTTTAAAAATGATTTTAATTATTCTAGCTACAAACTGCACTATTCTAATCCTAGGCAGTATACAATATACACTGCAGTCCAACAGCTAAGAGAAAGCCTGTGTTCCGTCAGCATCAGCGTTTATAATCTTTTAAATAAAGTTTTCTTTATTTTTGCCCCACCATGTTTTAAATGTGCTGCTCATTCTGCTCTTTCCTGTACCTGTCTTGTATCTGGTCTCTCTTCAACCTACGTGCCCGTTCTTACCTGTGCAACCTCAGGAGAGTCTCCGTCGTGTCCGCTCTCGTTGCTCACAAGAATCTCCGGAACCAGGACACGGCGCCCTGCCCCAACTCCGGACGAGTGGTGCGGTCCCACAAAAGGAGCAGGCAGTGCCCGCTCGAACCGACGAGGCTGGTGTTCAGCTTTGGGCACAGATTCTGTCTCAGGAGAAGGAAGTAGTGGGGTTACCATGCATGACAGGGCCACCCCGTTTTGAAAGACGGGCAGAAGAATCCCAGACGGGTGTCCAGGAACAGGGTAATAACCCTGAACAAAGTAGGGACTTTGCATGGGCATGAACCCGGGGGGAGGCACATGCTCCAGATGAGGCGGTACCAGAGAAAGGCAAGGCTGGTTGTGACATGGGGTCTGCGGCTGGGTGTGACGGTACACCTCGGGCTCCCTGGATATGGAGGCCACAGTTGTAAGGACAGCTGACCGGGGAATGGGAGCTCGGTGGTCAGGTGAGGCCTGCAGAACTCTGGGAGAAGCCTGTATCTGACGATAAAGTCATTTAGAATAATTATTTAATTGTTTTAAATAATTTTAGGAATTTAAGCTTCAGCTAATAGCAATGCAATATTTGTAAAGTACCTCACCCAATGACACAAATAAGCGTTAATCTAACATTAACCAAAAAAAAAAACTTTAAAAAATCAATTAAATTAATTATGTTATAGTAACCATGTATCTGGCATAACAATTTGCCCTTTTTGAAATAAACGGTCCGGAAATTGTTTTTGTTTCTTCTAAGACGGTAGCTTATTCTTTGAATTGTAGTTAGACAAAAACAATGTGAAGAAAATTGCAAAATAAAATATGTATAAGGTGCAATTATAATTTTATATTTTGGCAGGCAGGCTAACCAAAGAAAAATGTATGCATTTTAATTCCTTAAATTTCAATTCCTCATTTCAAGTAATTTGATACAAAATATAATTTCACAGTATAAATCTACGTTTAGTGATTACGCTTTCAGAGTGAAGTTACCTTTTTCAGTCTCAGCCCACCATGCAGAGGGATCTGAAACAGAGGGTTTTTGAGCTGGTGCCTGCAGATTTAAAACTGTAAGTATACAGAACTCTCTTACCTATGCAGCCACCCGAATTGACTGCATTTGCACGTTCAGGTTTTTCTGGGAGCATAAACTCTATTATGAGCCAGCTTAGATCCAGCAGTAATATTTAATAAGCCATGGTTTTAAAACAGGCTAGTGGCTTATAGTCATTTGATCTGTGATCAGAAAGTTACAGGTAAGATGCTAACGGGTTACCTGATCTGACATCTAAAAATATTTATTTTAATAAATGTGCAAAACTAAAAAACTTGTAAAAAAGGTCTGCAGAATAAAGAATCAATTGTTTGTTGTTGTTTGCCATTTTAGCCTAAACAGCCTAAATGTAATTTGTAACTTCATTACCCGGTGAGGCAAACACTTACCGAGGCAGAGAGCACGGTCCCAAGCATGAGGAGGACAACCAGCCCGATTTTCATCCATAGTTTATCTTTCATTGTTCCTGGTCCAAATCAACAGTAATGTCTGACGGGTGCAAATAAAACTCAATGTTATATTATAATAAAGTATGTCTATCTAAAACACTTGGCTCCTGAATGCTAGTCTTTGTGCATGCAAGAATGTATGAACTTTAACACGTCGGCAATTGTGGAACTCTGAAATGGTTTTTTGTTTCATTAAACAAGAAGGTGTCACATACAATTCAACTGCACTACCAGTTACTGCACTCACAGTTAACTCTATACCGGGAAATTATACATGTGTAATTTTCATTTGTCTTTACTTTATATCTTTGAAATACTATAAAAAGAAATGTCTGTCCAAAGTATTCAGCACACACGAATGCCATCAAAGAGTCGAGAGTAGTTTAGATCCTACCTGAGTCTGTACGCCGTGTGTTATGAGCTTGTCTGAAGCCTGTTTCTCTGCTTACCAGATAGCCTTTAAATACGTAGGCCACACCTACACATGCAAAGACCAGTACAGAATGCGTTATACCCAGGTTGTTTTTTGGTTGTGTGTGTGTGTCTCATAACTTGTAAATAAAAATGCTGATTCTTTAGTTTGCTACTGTAGCAACTGTGAAATAATTAATAAGCACACGCTCAAGAGCACCATTCACAAAAATAGATTGCTCCTAAAGAAAATAAGTCACTTGCATATATAAATCAATAAGACAGGGATCAAGGCGTTACATTACTGCTCAAGTGACCGTTAGAATGGGCAGAAAGGAGTAACCTAAGCAACTTTTTTGTGTGGTATGACGAGGCTGGTGTTCAGTGGTGCTATGTGCTCCGGTTCTAGTATCTCAGAAACGCCTGTCCTCATGGGCTTTTTACGCATGGCAGTATCTGGGGTTCACCGAGAATGGTGCAACAAACAAAAAACATCCAGTCAACAGCAAACCTGTGAGTGAAAACAAGCTTGTTGGGAGAGGTTTAAGGAACGAGGAAAGAATTGTGCAAGCTAACAGGTGGGCCACGAGCAGGCAAATAAAAGCCCAGTACAACAGTGGTGTGCAGAATGGCATCTTGGAATGCACAACTCAGGCCAAAAGCAAGAAGAAGTGGCTCCAGTGGGCACGCAGTTACCAACGTTGGACAAATGAGGAGTGTAAAAATATGATGACTACCTAATAAACTGGCCTCAAGAGTGTTCATTAGGTTTTCTTAACTTTTAATTCATTTTGCTCATGGACATTTCTTATATTATAAATAAAAAGCTCACAAGACAGGAAGTCGAAATAATGGAGCCTGGGTTTGCTCCTAATGGGCTGATATCCATTAGTGATATAAATCCACTGATACAGCTACTATACTCATGATTTGGTGTTGCATGCTTTTCAGTCTAGTTGTGATGTTGCAATGTTACAGCGGTGTGTGTTAACTAGCATTCATGCTAAGCCAAAGCCTGTGGTGAGAAGTTGTGATTGGCCCATTTCCCAAGTGCTTGAATTTTTGTGGTCTCAGGGCGCTGCCATGTGTCGTGTTTAACTGCGCTAGCGGGCAGGTGGTAGTCTCAAGCTTCTTTGTGCTCCACATTCTTGAACTACCTTTTGGCCCACAATACCTGTGAGATGCTGGTGAGCTATAATATATTAAACACTTTGGCATATTTGCTTTTGGAAGGCAAACTAACTAAAATCTCTTTTATGGTTGTCACCATTTGTTTCCCCCCTTGCGGTACCGATAAATTTTGCCCCACCCCCTGCTTCAGATTCGGCACAGTCTGTAATCTTCCAGAATCTTCCAGAATGCTGTTTGCTTCTAGGCCCAACTGTCCTCCGGGGTCTATGCCACTAAGCGAATGGAATCCCCTGGTTGGGGGTTGACAAAATGGCGGTACCTACCCAGCCGGCTAACAGGGTAAAAACTTTTCTTTCTTTTACAGAAGTGAGTGATTGACACAAGCACATTTTCGCCACATTTTTCTTTTTAACAGTTAGCACCATCAAAAGTGGACGACGCCACCACTGCCGTTTCTTGTTAATTTTAACATCAAACACAACACGGACTGGTCAGCAAAAGCAGGAACTTCACAAAAAGACATTACTACTAGCCTCCTCTTTCACCGTGCCTGTCTGCTCCGTCCAGACTCAGAAAGTTCCTGGTTCTGTCTCTGGCCCCCCGTCCCCGTGGCATGGGAGCTAGTGTCAATAAGCAGAGAAACCAAGATGCCCCACTTCTCAGGCAGCCTGTCCAGAGCAGCCCTGCTCACTACTGTAGGGAGCACATGGAGCTGTATTGTCCTGCAGCTGATGTGCAGGCTCAGGGTGTCTGCCTTGCATCGGTGCAGTTTTTGCTCTCACCTGCGCATCTTGACAGATGTTGGAATCCAGGGCAGGGAGGCAAGAAGCACCCCTGGGCGAACCAGTCTAATGGATTCAGGCCTGTGTGCTTATGAGCAATGGCTCTCCTCAATCTTTCGCAATCAGGTGGCTCTTCATACTGCAGGACCACCTCCATTATTTCTGCCAATCGCCATGTTGCACAGGTGGTTCTAGTAGTTTCATCTGTTGCTGTAGGTGAGGTGGCTGCAAGCGTCCAATGCTAGCTCCTCCACTGCAATTGGGGGGAAATCCCTGCCTCACTGCCAGGAATTCCCTTGTCTCTTAACCATACGCTGAAGACCGTTACCAGGTTGTCACAGTTTGTGCCCAGTTCAAGGATTGCCTGAAGAGTGGAGACTTAATGGGTGGCAGCTACATTGTCACAAACCCAAAAATCATTAATAATTTCTGTTCAAATATTTTAAAATGAACACAGTCCAACCCTTGCCTAAAACATTACTTAAGTCAGTAAAAATTAACTGGTGGATGAAGTTGTCAATTACCTGCATCTCATGTGGGGTTTAATTTAATTGGTCAGCTTGGTGTCAATCACCTCGCTACAGTTTGAATGATTGGTGTTATCCACCTCGAGGTGAAAACAATAACTCTCAGACTGAACCTAATATTTGTCATTTCGAGTAGTGAGCGAATTGTTTTTCTATTAACAACAACACGTTTACCTACTATTTTTGTCTGTCTGTGACCTATTTGTGTCTGATTTTGAAAAGCAGTGGGCGGTCAAATAGGCGGTGCAGACGAACGTGGGCGTTGCCTTCACTTCAGGTCTCCTTGAGGAAGCTCGCACGAATTTGACAGCTGAGAGTTTTTTTATCGAATTGCAGCGAGGCGACAGTCTATAACCTGGACCACATCCTATATTTGTAATGCTTCTAGAACACTGCGGTTTAAAATATAAATAAATGTAGAAGTCGACCAAAAAACAAATGACATCGAATTTTCAGGTTTGTCAGAGTCGCTATGAACATGGGTACCGAATTCAGGTGGGCATTTATTTATTAATTGCCGATTGTATATTTAATTAACATTTTGTTCTATATTATTTAATTGTTTGCATTGGTTATGAGTAGGATGCTATGCATTTGTTAATCTGAAATTGGACAGGGGTTGTAGGAATGGTGGCCTCTTAAACAAAGCCAAGACATTCCAGCGTATTTCTATACTCAGTAGCGGCGAATGACTGATTTCTCTCGGGTGCATACACTCGACTACCACGCTCAAGCACGTTCCACTCATCTGTAGTGATGAAAGAACGAAGTGAACCCACATGTACCCTCTAAAACGAAATATGTTCTAATCGAAATGGAAAACACAGGATTACTTCCCTGGCAGGACGGCCTCAACGTTCCGTTCCAGTTAAATGTTTAAGATGTTTAAGGCTCGGATGTGTTGGTGTTCATCTCTGTTGCTACTGTATTAACTAGCCACTGGCAAAATATTGTTTTTTTGTATGTCACGTCTTGGTAGTCGTATAAATTCGATTGTCATTGCTCCATTTTCTGTCTTAATTTGTGGACATATACATTTGGAGCTTATCTATGAGAGGTACAAGG
Organism: Hiodon alosoides; assembly: GCA_025775065.1. Lineage (NCBI taxonomy): Eukaryota > Metazoa > Chordata > Actinopteri > Hiodontiformes > Hiodontidae > Hiodon > Hiodon alosoides. The sequence goes on from JAOYSI010066794.1 coordinate 37,627, forward strand.
ATACGAGTAACACAACGACAGAAATGGAATTCTTCGCCCTGGTATATCCTTGGAGAGAAAAGGTAGGAACTTGTCCAGTAGTCACCGGGGTGGAACTATGGCAATGCACCTTAGTGAAGCGATATTTTTTGCTGACTAAACGAGAGTGAGATTCTGTGTCTGATGCCGTTTCGTCCCCGTCTCATTTGGAAAAAGGTGTTTCCAAATCATCTAGTCGTCTGCATTGCTAGGTAAGCACGTGGCTGTTGTTATTACCGTCTCGGTTTAAAAAACGAGCTCAATCTTAGTAGCAAATGTTTTATAATTGCAACGAGAAATACATTATTTTATGGCTAATTACATCGATAATCAAATAAAATATGATTATCTTCTATGTGAAGGCATCTCCCTGTGGATACTATTATGCTAGCAGGTAATTTCCATCTCAACTGAGTTTTAGAAAGGCCACTTCGGGTTCTGTTTTTTTATTCTTCAAAATATCGTGTAGTCGTTTCACCCGTATAAATGGCGCGATCCACTGTTGTGGTAGGGTAAAACCGGATTTATGAGTATTGTCAGGGCCACAGATGAAAGACTGTCGCCAGACATCCGTTTTTATCAGTTGGCACTATAACCATGTCAGTTTGTCGCTGTGTGTCTCGTGTTCTCACTGTTGATGGCACCAGCTTACCTTTTCAAACTTACGCGTCATTAGCTGATGACATCATGAATGCATCCTAGACTGTGCTGCTTCGGTTACCATTGAAAAAAATGCAATATTACTGTCAGATTTAGTTTTACTGGTGTAACCCGTTTGACCAATGATACACAAATTAGCGTCTGTATTGTTACTTTTGTCAGCAGCCGTTATTATCGGTGGTTCTGTTGTTGTCGGTTTTCCTCTGTCATCGGTCTGCATTGTTAGTCAGTAACGTTAGTGGACTCACTACAGTAGGTGAGTTTTGGCTGTACGGCAAATTTGAAATATAGGTAATTAAAATGTAAGTTTTTGTATGTGCTAATGTACCGAGTGCTCGGGCGTAGGAATTTGGCGGTGAACACCCTGGACTGTTTGCATTCAATGCACGATGCATACAGCAGAATGTTTATTACATAGTTTCGCCCAGGGTGGCTCAACTCCTGCTCTGTTTGACCTAGTCCCGCCCAGGGTGTTTTGACTACATTGAGTGCTGCGGTCTAAATGACAGAAGACGAATTATGGAAAGTTTATTGAAAGATAACCATTTCAACTTTTTCCCTACAGAATACACAATTGGAATATATTGTTTGTCAAAATGTCACTGAGTGCTTAAGATCTTATACTCCTAGAACCGACTAGAAATGGTTGCATTGGTGAGAGATTAACTGAATCAGGGAGTCATAAGAACTGTGGGTTTTACAGCTTTATTTCTGCTGCAGTCGTAGGTCAGTACAGCAGGGGCGGAAAGAGTTTAGGGACGGCCTGTTCTGGTGGACAGTGTGAGCCTGTGAAGACAACACTCGGGTACAATGGTGTGCACAGTAGTGTGTCTGCAGACTGTGACCCAAGTCCACACGCATAAACACGCAACCGAGTGCCATTGTTATGGAGTGAGTCCATGCAGCCCCAGAGGCCGTGCTCCAGGTCCTGCTCACTGTCGCCATGTGAGTAGATCCTGCTGCCAGACCCTGCCAGCTAACTCGTATCCGTTCTCTTTGCTGTCGTTTGTGGGATGTTCAACAGGCTACATTGTTTTTAGTTTTTCTCGTCTGACTCCCTGAAAGCTACCAAGAGTGATTCAATCAGACACCGCCCGTGGTGACTCAAAAATTCTAAAGGCTACGTATCGACCGCTTTTGCTTCCCAAGCAGAGCGGAGCTGTGTTACTTCAGAGATATAAATATCCAAACGTCCATGACATAGATGGAGCAAAATTGCCTTAGCTACTCACGGACTGGTGAAAACGGGTGAAACTTGCTTGTTAGCGGCTTTGAAAGTTTTTCCTATAAGTAATTATTTCTGAGTTTATGATTACCTTGTTGAGAAGAAAAAGTGGCCCCGTTAAATAGTTTTGGGATTGTGTCAGCTTTTGGTGGAGCATTTTCAAGCTTTTTTTCACCCTAAAGAAATGGGTCTCATGTGGTGGTTAATGGGTTCTTTGATTGGGCATATTCAGCGCATGAATGCTGCTCTTGTTTTTTCCTCTGTTTTTTCCAACTTCAGATGCAATGTTTTTGTCCTCTGGGTTATTTTTTCGGCTTTCTTCGTCCTGCCATAGAAGTCGCCCGTTTTTTGTGCGTATCTGGCCGCTTTAGGCTCTGTCCTCCCCTCTGATGGGTCGGTCCCCGGTCATGTGCGTTCTCGAGAACTGCACCGTGTCCGCTCGTTCTGCGATCTGCCTTCATTGCTGGTTAGGCTGTTTAGTGTGTTGGGTATCCCATCCCATTTGATGATGGAATTAGCCACATCTCAACATCCCCTATGCCATTATTATGCTAAATCTGGAAAGGAGGCAGCATCGTTTCATTACTTGTGCTACAGTTCTTCCTTAATGGGTTCTGACTTTCTCTGATGTTTTAAAAAAAAATGTATCTTTGTCATTTATGAATTTGATGCATCTCATTTATGGATTTGATGCTTAAATGTTAAATGTGCCGTGTGATTTTGCTTTTGTCTTTCCACATGGCAGTGCATCAAATTTCCCAGTTGGGACAATAAAGATATCGATTAATGTGAGCATTCTTTGGCTTCTCTCTCTCGATCCCCACATCTAGATGAACAAAGCTAAATACATTCTTATTTTATTTTTTAAAACCAATAACCTCCACTTTTCTTCAGCGATGACGGTTTATCAACCAGTGCATCGTGTACAATTAAAATTCTCAAATATACATTCTAAGAACTACATCAAAATGACATGGGGAGTCCAGGATGAGAAATACACAGGCACATTGAACACTGTCATAACTAATGTTATGTAATCGTGCAATGTGAAAGTACATTGTGGAACAGGCTGAGTACATCAGGTTTATAACATATTTAAATAGTTTGCCATTCATTTGAAGTGGTACCTCCGGTTAAATCCATCAACTGTTCTGCTCTTCAAGCTTGGCAAGGGCTCTGACGAGCTATGGATAACAATGTATTTTAAAAAGGAGTTGTTATATTTTATTCAGTAAAAATAATATGGAGTTTTCTTTAATACGTGATTGCTGAATGCATTGCCTGCGTGAAGTAGGCTGAGTCAGGCCTTCTTGTTGCAACAGTGATTGTGTTTAAAAAAAAAACACTCTGAGGTATTGCATTCAAAATGTACTCTTTATAATGACTGAGCGTGCTCTGACATGTTGTGACTGGATCCTGACGCTCCCGTATTGAACTGTCCTGAACTGGAGATATGACATGGTGAGCTTTTGTCACTACATCTAAGACTTTGTCCGACCACAAAATTACCTCGCTCCCTTTCTAGAGCTGTCAACTCGCAGGTTTTTACAATAACTAGGTTTCCACTTTCCTGACTAGCTGCAGGGGGTTAAGTGTTTGTGCATTTTAGGAGACTATGTTACTGTGTGTCAAAGGGGTTTGTGCTGTGCTTCAGTTTGGGAGTCACACACATTCACCATGTGAGAGACAAGATGGAGACTGTTTTACTGATAAGAAAAAAAATGCAATGGATTTGTTTGGCATGCACCATGAGTTACGAAAGCTGACCTTTTTAAATAATTTTACACTCAACAGCCCCATTGTGTGATGAGTGTGTGAGTCGCGTGTTTGGTAATTCGACAGTGTCGGCTCTCAGCCTTGTTATAGAGTAACCGTATTGGTTAATGTTGTACCAATGAGCAAGTTACCTAACCTGAACCTTCCATTGCATTGCTGTGGTGGTGATTTGTGTGTCGCAGGTGTGAGGTACTCTGATCCCTGCAGTGCCAGAACCTGCCACCAGCACGGCGGAAGAAGGAGAGGGAGAAAGAGTAAGACGGAAGCGTTGCCCCCTCGCCATTCCTCTTCAATTCCAGGGTGCACTGCATCTCCATCATGTCCAGCCTGAGTAGCAGCCCTGAGAGAGAGTGCGCCGAGGAGCAGCCGGAACGCCCGGCCTCTCCGCCTGGCCTGGACGCCGACCCCCCCTCCGCGGGCAGCCCCATCCTCAGCCCAGATTCCTCCTCCCATGATGCCACGCTGTCCGCAGCCGCCACGTCCCCCGCCGACTCTGAGAGTCTGAGCCCTGACGAGCTGGAGCTACTTGCAAAGCTGGAAGAGCAGAACAGGTGAGGGTTTTGAGAGGAGTAAGAGTACCTGTTACTCTGCCATAACTGGAGATTAAATACAGTTTAGCCTGTAGTTGTCCCATGACTGGTCCTTTTATATGGACAGCTATACTGACCACTTTATTGTGGAACATTGCTTTTGATCCTTAATTAATTTAGTACTTTCCCAGTTCTCCACTACTAGCTTGTTACGTTTGCTGATCATTTAGCATATACTCGTACGTCTGGACAAACTGGAGCAGTGTCCTGTGTGTGAGGACTTGCAGGGAAGGTTCTCCAAAGCTGGCAGCGATGGTTCGGAGTGTTTCCAGCGCTTCTGGTCTGTCTGAATGGGCCTGTCTGTTGGGAGGCGCTTTGACACCGAGAGCGTTGCAGCTGCCCTGTCCGCCACAGCGATATCTCTGTAACCGGAGCACACGTTTGTGCTCTCACAACAGGCCTGTCTCTGTCCCAGAAAGCATGGCCCCACAACGGCCCCTGTGTTTCTGCGCTAAGGGCTGTGAGGTGGGTCCCTCTGCCCGTGTTACTGGAAATAGGATTTCACTATGTGGGTCTATGCCTTGCGTCTTAGATGGTGTGCACCATCATAGGCTCCACCTGCGTTGTCTAGGGTATGGAATTCAGTGCTCCGCGAATAGTATCCCCTCTCCCTCTCTCTCTCTCCTTGTTGACCTTCAGGTTACTGGAGGCGGACTCTAAGTCCATGAGGTCCATGAGTGGGTCACGGCGGAACTCTGGCTCCTCGCTGGTGTCCAGCTCCTCCGCCTCCTCTAACCTGAGCCACCTGGAGGAGGACACCTGGATCCTGTGGGGCCGCATCGTCAACGAGTGGGAGGAGTGGAGACGCAAGAAGGACAAGCTGCTTAAGGTGAGCGTTAGACAGAACGGTAGGGTGAGGGTCGTAAGAGGCAGGGAAAAGGCATGTGGGAAGGCCTACTTGATTATATTATACATGCGCAAAACCCGCATTGGCAGTTTGAATGTTTCTTTGTCTCTACATTTCCCCCTGTGTTTGCCTCCCCTCTCCCTCCCGGGGCGGCCTCAGGAGCTGATCAGGAAGGGCATTCCGCACCACTTCCGGGCCATCGTTTGGCAGCTGCTGGGCAACGCCACGGACATGCCGGTGAAGAACCAGTACTCGGAGCTGCTGAAGATGTCGTCGCCCTGCGAGAAGCTGATCCGCAGGGACATCGCCCGTACCTACCCAGAGCACGAGTTTTTTAAGGGCCAGGACAGCCTGGGCCAGGAAGTGCTCTTCAATGTCATGAAGGTACAGGAAGCTGTTGAGATGGGGTTATACTGTGTTTGGAACCAGAATTCGTCACCTCTCTGTCTCTAGAATGCGTCCATCCGAACACCAACCTTTAGAGGAGTTTGAATGAGAGTTGTGTGTTTATGTGTTGGCTGCAGGCATATTCCCTGGTGGACCGGGAGGTGGGTTACTGTCAAGGCAGCGCCTTCATTGTGGGGCTGCTCCTCATGCAGGTGAGCCAAATACCGCCATCGCCCACGCATGGGCATCACCTTGCCCCGCTTGTGTCTGCTACACCGTGCACTGCCACACCGTGCACACTTGCCCTGCCCTATTGGAATTAAGGCAAACTTCCTATTTACGGAAACGTCTCTCTCTCGTCTCTCCTTGTGCTTTGTTCAGATGCCGGAGGAAGAGGCCTTCTGCGTGTTTGTGCGCCTGATGCAGGAGTACCGACTGAGGGAGCTCTTTAAGCCCAGTATGGCGGAGCTGGGCCTCTGCATCTACCAGTTTGAGTACCTGCTGCAGGTGTGCACTTAACGTGCAGCGGGACATTTCTGGGTCTTCAATTGGTTAAGAGCCAAATCTTCAAGCCGTCCTATTTGATACCAGTGATGATCTCACGGTGGTGATCAAAACCTAATGATTGAATTACATGGAAAAAAAAAAAACCTGCTGCTGAATTCTTATGATTTACAGACGACGTGAAAAAAAATACAATTTTTTCCCACGATTTTTACTATTAAATACAATGATATGATGGATATATACATTTTCTGTTACTATTTCTTGTTTTTACTAGTCCTTTAAAAATGTCCATTTTATAACTGGTCCCTCCCAACACAGCAGTGCTGTTTTTAAGCACAAGGTGGAGACAAAAGCTCATTTGTTAGTTTGCATGTTCAGGCTTTCACTTTTAATCATACAGCTTGATGCCTTGTGTTGGGTACCTTCTTCAGGGGTATAACGTAAGTTAGATTCAAACCTATGGCCAATCATCATAACCCCTGTGCCCCGTTGTTGCCCTTTGTAGTATTTAATACCGTGTATAAACTGACTCCTGACTCCTGACTCCTGATCCCCTCAGGAGCAGCTGCCAGAGCTCAATGTGCACTTCCGCTCGCAGAGTTTCCACACCTCCATGTATGCCTCCTCCTGGTTCCTCACGCTCTTCCTCACCTTCCTGCCGCTGCCCGTCGCCACGCGCATCTTCGACATCTTCATGTACGAGGTCTGGTTACCGTGCTGCCGTGTGCGTGTGCGTGCGAGAGAGGGATTTATAGAGGGAGCAGTCTCTGCCTGTCAGTGTGTATGCGTGCGCCTGTGTGATATCAGTGACACAAAGTGCGACTGGACAGCGGCGCGTTGTGCTAACACGCGCGTTCACTTCTCAGGGTCTGGAGATCATATTCCGGGTGGGCATGGCCATCCTGCAGTACAACCAGACTGATCTCATCCAGCTGGACATGGAGGGGATGTCTCAGGTGTGTGTGTCACTCACAACCAGGTACTTCTGGACTGCCACTGGTACATACTGTAGAATGGCACTTCTGCTGAGCATAATAAATTAACCCAGTGGCTATTCCAGGTCATTCACAGGATTAGAAGTAATTCAAATATGTTTTAACAACATATATATTATGTTAGATATCTGTTGAAGGAGTTGGAGTTCAGGGAGGCAAATTTAGCTGTTATATTAGCATTAATGTCAAACTGGACCTACATCACTGTTCTCCTCGTTTAATTTGCCCAGTTGTTTTTCTCTCATTTAAAAAATTTATATTACTATATTTTTTTAATGTAGCTTCTTTTCCAAACAATTAATTTATGGTACCGAGAAAAATATTTGAATTCTTAATTTCTTTGTGTTTGAAAGCAGCTTTTATTATTTCATGTTGTCGAAACAGGTGTTCACACGGTGATATTCTGACGCCAGACCACAAAGTCTGAAACTCAAGCGCTTATCAGAATGTAGTGGAAGTGCAGGGGGATCTGATGTTTCCAGTGAGAACTGGAAACGGACTGATTCGTGGGCAGCTGTATGTCTCTCCACAAGGTTGCCTTTGAGATTAGATCCAATGTGAAAACACAAAGACCTTATTCCACCTACAAAACGGTATCGAATGAACCTGTTTAAAACCGCATTGAAAAAAGCAAGTAAGAAGGAAGCTTATGGATAGGACAGATTAAATGGAAGGTAGCTGTAAAATACCTGTTTGTATGTTAAACATTGCAATTTCCAGAACATTGCAATTTGAGAACTGCTGGGATAGGCTGTGTAACTTAACCCAGTTTAGGTTATCTGTCCTTCTGTACCCAGGACGAGACAGTTATCGTTCCGAGCTAAGGTAAGGGTTAGGTAAATGCATTAAAAGCTGCTTGCAGGAAAAGACATAGGCATTGGTTAGGAGGAATTTTGGATTGACTCTTGTGACTGAGTGGTTGGAGGTAGAGGAGACAGGATGGCAGCGGCTGTGGTGGCCCTTTCAGGCCACAGTTGAACATGTGTGGGCTCCTTGCAGGCAAACACTAACATACTATATTGTCTGTAGGGCCAGCCGCATTGAAGGGACACTCATTCTAAGGATTAGCTTTAAAAAACCAAACGTGACACCTAATCTACTTAATGCCCTGAGCTCAGCTCCCACTGTATGCATGCGTATGTTCTGGATTTGTTTTCTACAGGGAATTGATGCGATGGCTTGCGCCATCCGTTCTGCCTGTGCATTTGTAGTCTTAATGAGCCACGTGTTTGGCCATTTATCGTCCCTGCAGCACTTTCAGAAAGTGATCCCACACCAGTTCGACAGCTGCCCCGACAAGCTCGTCCTGAGGGCCTACCAGATCAAATACAACCCCAGGAGGATGAAGAAGTACGCACTTTTTTTAATCGAATGAAAGTCATTTTTTATTGGGGGGAAATTTTTTCGCTGTCTTTTGCCGTTCTTATTTTGAGCTTAATAAACACAGAGCCCAGCAAAAAAAAAAAAAAGAAATGATAAAGTCAACATCAGCCAGACTTCCTCTGTGGTGTAACTGTCTTTGCATCCTTCAGGTTGGAGAAGGAGTATACCACGATTAAGAACAAGGAAATGGAGGAGCAAATTGAGATAAAGGTTAGTGTTGACACTACGATGCCACGATATTGAATGACTCACGATACAGAAAAAGGAAATAAAAAAATAATTTAGTTTACAACTGTAACCTCGTTGCGATTTTGCTGCTCTCAGCTTCTGCACATTAGCGGAATTTGTGGTGAAAAGGCATGACACGTTTTCTGCTGTTACTGTGTCCGTCAATAATAAATGCTAAAAAAAGTTTAGTGTCTAAACTTCACCTCTCTTTCCCTTTCATGTTTCATCGACACACACACACATTATCTCTTGCACATTCACACACACACACACACACACACACACACACACACACATAATCTCTCGCACACACATTCTGTCTTTGTCATGCACACACATTCTCTCTTTCTCATGCACACACGCATACACACACACACACATTCTCTCTTCCTCATGCATGCGTGCACGCGCACACGCGCGCACACACACACACACACAGAGGCTTCGCACAGAGAACAGGCTTCTGAAACAGAGGATTGAGACCCTGGAAAAGGTGAGCGGGAGGGCTCCTGGGTGTGATTAATGCACATTGAGAGGGTGTTCGCAGCCTGTGTAAATCCTACAAACCCCTGAGCCAGAGTGTACCTTTATAATGTCCATTGCTCAGAGGCTAGTTCTCCCAGGCGTTGGAAAATGTACGAATTCCAAAGGCTCGCTGATTCTCCCAAACAGCCCTCCATCCGGCCTGCACCATTGATTTCCTATGAGAAGAGAACATTTCCACGCTCAGCTGTCTCTTAGGGGAGCATCACATTCTAAACTCTAATCACAGATAAGCCCATGCAGGGCAAACCCTATGACCCCACAAGTCCCCAAAAACATTTGCTCCTGTGCCTTTGATGGGACAGAATGGCCACTCTACTATAACAGTCCTTACAAAGTAGTTCTACACCCAAGCCTCACCAAACCCACAGTCATCTAAGCCCCGAATGTAGTAGAAATTTCAATATTAATATTACCAGGTTGGGTCTGAGGCATGAAAGGGCATATGCTCACTGTTTTGATGGTAAGGAACATTCTATCAAAAATGACTTCATGCAGATGTTCAGTGGAATGTACAAACAGAGATTAGAATGGTGGATAGGAACTGAAGTGCAAGCAGACTAGTGTGTTTATGTAGTTATTACCTTGTGTAACATGATCTCTTAATGGACATTTTGCTGTCATTTCTGTGTCCTCGTCTGTGTGTTTTAGCGTATTAGTATGCGTTTTCAGGCTTTAGTTGGTTATCGTTTGTGTGTGCATTGCAGCTAGTGGAATAGATTGAATAGGTGTGGTGTGGATTATCTTAATAGCTTTTAGCTACCAAGATTCCTTCTGTCCAGGAAGTCTGGTTGTGAATTTGTTCTCCTTTTCCCTGTTCTTAACTCTTCCCTGCCCCTTGTTCTTAGTTAATTTTCCCACTTTTCTCTCGTAATTCTGATGAACTTTGTCTCCTTTTTTCCCTTCTGCCCACACATACTCTTCTGTCTGTCCAACTTTCTTTTTCTTTGTTCCCACTGCTTTCCTCTTACCGTCTGTCTCCTATCTCTCTCTCTCTCTCTCTCTGTCTCTCATGATGCTGTAGGAGAGTGCTGCTCTGGCTGACAGGCTGATCCAGGTATTGTAATGTTAAATCACCAACCCCCCCACAGAATGGATAATGCTCGCTCATTCCTGCATGAGGATGATGGACTGCCTGTTTGTC
>JAOYSI010066794.1:50429-54981 GCA_025775065.1 Hiodon alosoides
TTCTGAAGTGCATAGTTTGACAGGAGGTGTAATTGATCATCCCAGCCCTGTGTTGAGGTTCTTTCATGGGTACCACAGAGTCTCAGAGTTCTCACAGCACAACCTCCCACTACCTTCTCACAGAAAGGGTGAGGAATTCCACTGCTACCCTCAGGCGTCAGAGAGAGGGAGAGAGAGAGAGAAAGAAAGAGAGAGAGAGAGAGAGCGGGTTGTGGGCGACATCACTGCTATTTATAATTTTTATAATTTTTTATTTCTATGTATTAAAATTACCTTTTTCGTCATTTACAATTTATTGTTAGTGAGTTGTAATTACTCACACGGTGAATTAAATAACGATTTAATTTCAATAATTATTTAGTTGTGGCTGTGCAAACATGCATCTCATGTCATGTCAATAAAGGACTTGATTGTGAGAGAGACAGAAAGAGAGAGTGAGAGACTGATCAGAGTCTTGGTCTCGAGTTGGCCATGAACAGTGGGCAGTGACACTGTATACTGGGACAGAGGTAAACAGACATTTTCTGTCAGTACTGTATTACCCTTACCTTTATTGTTAATCACTTTTTTTAGTTTTCTTACTGTTCGTTTCTTGGTCAAGACTGATTCATCATTATGAATGTTCTTATCGGAGTTATTCATTTATTACTGATATGCGCTTTGGCAGTACTATTTGAACATGCCAATAAAGTGCTTTAAATAGAATTGATGAAGAGGGAGATGGATAGCTGAGGCTTATTTTAATGTTTGGCGGGAAGGGTGAGGTTGAGAGCGTTTCCAGACCTCCCCGAGTCATTTGTGAATGTTTTTACTGTAGCCTGTCCACGAGCAGTACTTTTCTGTAGTATTGCAAAATGCTCTTCAGTGTATACTTGGAATTCTAGACCGTTTCCCATTCTTCGTGTGTGTGTGTGTGTGTGTGTGTGTTAGTGTGTTCTTATTAGTCAAAGAATTTCCCCGCAATCTCTGAGAACAGCAGCAGCTAAACCCTTCTATGAATGACACTGGCTGCCCTCTGTAGGCATTTGGGACTCGATTTCACTTTTAACTTCGCACGCGAGAGAGGAAAATGTGTCTGTCATCCTCTGACAAGTTAGCCTCGGTACGCCATCGATTTGCGTTCCCACGCCCTCACTCGGAGTCCTCCGCCTCTTTCTTTTTCATTTCTCTTTGGAAAGATGAACTAGGTGAGCTAAGCGGTTCTCAGAAAGGACTACACCCTTCCTGCGACCTTTTCACCCCGTGCCCAGCAGAGGCAACGCAGAGACTAAGGAGCCATGCTTTGTTTTTTCACGCACTGTGACGCAGAACGCGACCAAGACTTGGAACACACAGTCAGAACGGCACTTCTCTTTATTTATTTACTTATTTACCTAGCAAACTGCTGGGACCTACACTGACTCCCCGTAGTCATTGACTCATGTAAACGAAAAGAAATCTGCTGAATCCAACCTGCTGGTTTGTGCATTTCGTAAAAAGTTTTGTGGAAGACAATTAAGGGACCCATATCCCCTTGTACCAAAGTGCTAAGTAGATTGATTTGAAAGGTAACAACAAGAACCAATAGGAATGGACTTGAGCACCCCTTTGTAAACCGTGGCTGGGACAGAGATGGGACATACCTTCAGGATGTTTAAACAGGCTATAAAAGCTATTTCCCAAACCAATGCACTGCCGTTCCACGCTTCTGTCTGTCCAGGTAATCACAGACAACCTCGATGATGTTGAGATCAGGGGTCTGTGGCGATCATACCATCCATGGCAGAATTCCTTGTTCTTCTTTCAGAAAATGAATGTTTGGACATTCAAAAATTCTACTGACACACTGATGCAGAAGATAAAAATTAACTTGAAAGACTACATCTGTGTAAAAAAGCTGTGGTGCCTAAGACTTTTGCACAGTACTGTGTATATATGTGTGTGTGTATATATATGTATATGTATATGTATGTGTATATATATATATATATATATATATATATATAATACATTTTTAAATGTTTCCTCCCAAGTACACAGAGCAGTTTGTGAGCGGCATGCAGACGCAGCTGGAGCAGTCTCGGCTGCAGGAGGCGGAGCTTCTGGGTGCCCTGAAGGAGATGCAGGACAAGGTGCTGGAGCTGGAGAAGGTGAGCTCCGGGTGGAGGCCGAGGCAGCGCTTTCAGCTCATTGGCTGGCGTAAGGGCGTGTCCTCGTTTCCGCCTTAGGTCCATGTGTAGTAGTGCTGATGTCGCTGCGCGAAAAACAAGTGAGAAAAACCGTTGGTGCCGTTGGAGCCGTGTGAAAACCATAGTGGGCAGTGCCTTGACGGGGCTGGCCGCAGGCTCTCAGGCTACTCCTGTGAGAGAGGCGCCGCGCGTCCTCTGGGGCTTCTTCCTCTTCTGCCTCCTTCCCCCAGCGGACACGTGGCTGAACCGCTGTCGGGCCCTGACCCAAGCTGCTCCCTCTCTGGCTTCATCTGCTGCCGTTTCCCTGCCGAAGCTGCTCCTGGGCCTTACTTTACGTTATTTAGTCTCTTAGCCGATGATCCGGCTCTGATCCACTTGCGGAGCATACAATTCTTGACTCGGGTTCAGTTCCTGCTGCTCCTCAATGTAAACCTGCGACACCCTGACCGCCTCCACCTGGCATGTAACGGAGTAAGATTCTCTGGGTTCCCAAACAGGGACTGCATTCCTCCTGCAGTGAACGTGGCACTGTTCCAATAACCCTAAAATGGGTCTATAATTAGAACACCATTAGCGGCTAGTAACTTGGAAGAAGCGCCCTCGGACTGAAGTGTGAATAGTGCTGTACCTGAGTGAGACCACCGACACAAGTCCTGAAAGGAAGCATGCCCTTGGTTACAGTACGACAAAGAGAAAGTAAAGAGAGAAAAAGGATGTTGTTTGGAAATTTCACAGAGTGTCTAACATGCCCCCCTCCCCCCAATACCTCCATCTCCTCCAACCCTCAACCCCAGACCCCCATGTGAGGAGGGTGGGGGGTGGGGTGGGGTTGGGGTTCCTAGAAAGATGGGTTAACCACCACTGCTATGTGCAACTAGAGAACAACGCTGAAGAGGTAGAGAGAAGCAGGGAGAGGAGACCACCAGCCCTGGAGACAGAAACCCACCAACCCCACAGTCCCGTCTAAACACCGCTCCCCACATGCTCCCCACCTGCACTCCCGAAAGTTTGGGGAGATGTCTGCCCCCCCCCAACCATCACCGCACTTACCTTATCGTGTAGAGAAAGAGGTACACGGACAAAGTCGCATACAGAGACTGCCTGACATCAAAATAAAAATGAACACTCTCAGAACAAAGACATGAGGTCGCGTGGTCGTAAATTGGACACACTGACAATGCCAATGCCATTGCCACATGCCAGCTGACGTTGAAATCCGATCTCAAGCACCCTTTGTGCGCCCGCAATGGTGACTCTCACATTAAGCGGGATGGCACGTGTTAAGTGGTGACCCTGTGACTGAAGACACACTCGTCAGCCTGGAGTGGGTATGCTGCCTGTCGGTCTGTAATTCCTACAATTTTTTCCTTCCCAGAGGAGCAGTTCCCTTCCGGACGAGACCAACATAGCGCAACTGCAGGACGAGCTGAACCTCACCAAGCTGAGGGAGTTGGAGACGCTGCGCTCCTTCAAGGAGACACAGGACAGTGTGGCCGAGCTCAACCACCGCTGGCAGGTACGGCTCTGGGAGGGAGAGGGGAGGGAGAACAAGACTGATGAGAGGACGAGGGAACGATTACCCTGGTCATCCTCCTACAGCACCACGTGTCAAGGACGGGAGGGGGCGGACACTGGAAGGAGTCCCCAAAGAAGAACGCAATGAACGAGCTGCAGGACAAGCTGATGGGTGCACGCCTGCGGGAGGCCCAGGCCCAGGCCGAGCTCAGGGAGGTGAAGCTAAAGGCCCTGCAGCTGGAGAGCCAGGTCAGCACTGAAACATGTGAACATCATTGCCAACTGTTAGCTTCACTGCTACATGTTATCATAGCACTGGAACTGTCAGCTTCACTGCTGCATGTTATCATGGCACTGGAACTGTCAGCTGCCTGCTGCATGTTATCATGTCACTGGAACTGTCAGCTTCACTGCTGCGTGTTATCATAGCACTGGAACTGTCAGCTTCACTGCTGCATGTTATCATGGCACTGGAACTGTCAGCTTCACTGCTGCATGTTATCATGGCACTGGAACTGTCAGCTTCACTGCTGCATGTTATCATGGCACTGGAACTTTCAGCTGCCTGCTGCATGTTATCATGGCACTGGAACTGTCAGCTTCACTGCAGCATGTTATCATGGCACTGGAACTTTCAGCTGACTGCTGCATGTTATCATGACACTGGAACTGTCAGCTTCACTGCTGCGTGTTATCATGGCACTGGAACTGTCAGCTTCACTGCTGCATGTTATCATTGCACTGGAACTGTAAGCTTCACTGCTGCATGTATATCATGGCACTGGAACTGTAAGCTTCACTGCTGCATGTTATCATGGCACAGGAACTTTCAGCTGCCTGCTGCATGTTATCATGGCACTGGAACTGTC
>JAOYSI010066795.1:0-22884 GCA_025775065.1 Hiodon alosoides
ATGAAATGTGGGCCGGCTGTTTTCTCTCTCTCCCCCTCTCTCTCTCTCTCTCTCTCTCTCTCTCCCTCTCTCTCTCTTTCGCTCTCTCCCTCTCTCTCTCTTTCTCCCTCTCCCTCTCCCTCTCTCCCTCTCTCTCCCTCTCCCACTCCCTCTCTCTCTCCCTCTCCCTCTCTCTCTCTTTCCCTCTCTTTATCTTTTCCCTCTGCCTCCGTATCGTGTTGCTGGGTATTGTGTTTCAGGCTTTTAAGATAGGAGTGATTGTTGTACTTTCTGGGTCCAGGGATACCGTTACTCTTTGTTTGGAGAAAAAAAGAAATCTGAATATATTCCCCCCTCTCCCTTTTGCTCAGTATATTGTAACATAAATGCATCTAAGCCGCAGCGGAGTCATCGAATATGCACCTCTGGGATCACTTGAATGCACTTAAATGCTCTTTATCTCACGGTTACAGTCTGACACTTCCATTGAGGTACACAGAGAGTGATCCGGTTTCAGTGATCCAAATTTTACTGGAGGGCCACATGGTGGCTGTTTTTTTTTTCCTTTTTCTACATTGTGAACAAACGTTCGAAAAAATTTTGAAAGTGTTTTGGAATTTAAATGTAACTGTGTACTGTGCTTTTTTTATGGAACATGAGTGTACACATATAAAATGAATATAAAATTATTAAGATTAGTTTAGTCATTCTGTGAGAGACCACTCAACAATATAAAACCAGACACAAAGGAAAGAATGTACTTAATATTAACTATATTTCTTCAAATTCTCAATATATTGTAGAATTTAACTCTGTAGTCTTTTCAAATGGTGGGCTCGAGGATATCGCTGTTGCAAGTCTTTGGTGAGGTTTGGATTTGGCATACACAGGGGTTAAAACACATTCCAATCAATAGATGTCACCATAGAAAAGGTTGCCCGTGAGCAAACACAGGACACGGTTAACGATCAACTCTAACAATGTGTTATTTCAGTCGCTGAACTGAATCAGTATCGCATCTCTGGCTCACGTGAAGATCGATGGGCATGGGTGGTCCACTCACTTATAAGGCACAGAACGCACCTGGAGGGGACTTTTGACACTAGGCCTTTGCTAATCCTTGCAGCTCCATCGCCCGTGAGTGTCGTGAAGAAAGGGAAAACAGCTAAAAACAGCATCGCTGTGTCCTGGAACGAGCCCGACCGCCCCAACGGCATAATTCTGGAGTACGAGATCAAGTATTTTGAGAAGGTAACGGCAATCTTGGGGACTTGACGATGTCGTCTTATTTCACAGTCTTTCACTTCATCTTTCCAGCAGGGTTCCAGGAATTTATCCCCATTTGTACAGCTAAATATTTCCTGGTGCAAACTGTATGCAGAAATCTTTCTCACAGCCTATTGTCTTTGTAAATTTCCTCACTAGTAGTTAAATTATCGACGGCGGTAATATAGAACCAACCTGCCACATTTCAGGATATTTTTAAAAAGGCAACACTCTTTAAATCCAATAGAAATCTCCAGGATAAATGTGCACCTTTTAAATAAGAAGTTTGGGAATGGCTAGGATTTCAGCATTGCCTACAGTTTCCCTAGACTGGTCTCCCTATCTTTCAACTATTATACTGCAGCAATCAATATTCTCTGGCCTTGGTATAATAAGCATGTTGTAATAGAAAATAGGTAACAAATTACGTCATTCCCTATGTAACACGAAGAGAGGTGTTTAAAAAAGCCTGTGATGGCTGAAGTAATGCTAGGATCATTTAGCGTAATGTTTAGAAGCCTTGGATTTAGAGAGTTTCTTGAATGCTAATTTGATCCTATCTGTGGACCCTCACTGGCTTTTAGCAGTTCTCTGGGGAGTTTGTGGTCATTTCACTTCCCGTTTTCAAACAATTTTTTTTCATGATAGGACCAGGAGACCAGCTACACCATCATCAAGTCAAAGGAGACGGAGATCCTCGCTGACGGCCTGAAACCGTCCTCCGTCTATGTGTTCCAGGTCAGAGCACGAACCTCTGCAGGATATGGGGGCTTCAGTCGTCGCTTCGAGTTCGAAACAAGTCCCTATTGTAAGTCAAGGACTCTGGCTCCTATGTGTATCTGTGTGTGTGTGCGTGTGTGTGTGTGTGTGTGTGTGTGTGTGTGTGTGTGTGTGTGTGTGTGTGTGTGTGTGTGTGTGTGCGCGCGTGTTTGTGCGTGTTTGTGTGTAGCTTTTTTGTTGGGATACGGGCGATGTAGTGTAATACTATCAGGCATTTGTGAGAAATACAGTGCGCTCTTGAAAAGGACACGGCTTCTTTTGACACAAAGCCGGTGACAGATGACAGGTATTAGGGTATGAGGAGCGTGGGATGTTTGTTGATGTTTTGATCTATTCCAGCCCTGGGTTGAGCGGTGCATCTGCGTGTGTCCTCATGGCAGATTCCTCTCTCTGTTCCAGTAGTAGCGGCCTCCAGCGACCAGAGCCAGGCCTCCATCGTGGCCGTGTCGGTCATCGTGGGCGTGATCCTGCTGGCCCTGGTCACCGGCTTCCTGCTCAGCGGACGGTAAATCCTCACTCTCCTTCTCAAACAGTCACGTTGACTTTATTAATATGGATAATGCCCAGGGATACGATTTAAACTGAATTACTTTGTTTTGCAGATTTCTTCAGTATCTCTGATGTTACAACAATGTTACCATATTAACGAATGATATATAAATTGGTTTTGACATAAAAATGATATTTGTCTGCATAGTACGTGGTCTTCTCTTGGAGACTACACCGCTAACTAGTGCACTGTAGTATATGTACTATTCTGTATTTAATATGAGAGGAGGGTGTATGGTCACAGTCTGGTCACAGACTGTATGTACTCTGGTCACAGTCTATCCATGGACAGGAAAAAATAAGAACGAAACATGAGTATCCGTCATTTGCTCATCAAATGCCTTTGTTGTTGTTGGACGTCATAGCTAAAGCTAGGGAAATGTGAAGTAGTTGCCTTATATTGTCAGAATTGCACGGGCGTTTTTTAATTGTCTAATCTTCTGCACAATGTCTAGCCCGGAAAGCAAAACCTGTGAAGAAGGCCTTGTTCAGCATGGTTTCATGCTTTCTGTTTCACTTTCTGGCTTCATGACATTTACTGTGTGACGCTTCACTGCTCAAATGTTAGCGGTGACAAGGCAGCAGTAACCTTATCACTCCGTCATTTGTTGTCTTGGTGTTTCTGTTGTGAGATGTGTCATCATCTTTACTACACCTTCAGTAACTCTAACAATGCATATTAAACGTGTCGTTTTTACTAAGAATGGAAGATTTATGTCTAACACTTTTAGTTGGAGTGATATGACCTCAAATAAAAAACTTTAGAGATGTAAAAAAAAAAAATTTACTTACTGGTTAAATTAAAATATATACAAATGGCTACACCAAAACGCCACTGCTCAACACTACGGTTTAAGCCCACGTTGTCCATATTAAAGCCTTGATCTGATGAATGAATTGGTGTCTACTTCACAGGAACTTTTTGTTCTTGGAAAACACGCACCTCAGTACTATGAGCAGGTGCTTATGGTCTAAAACAATCCCTCTTCCTGGCTGTTTTCGGAAGGCACCTTCCACAAGTGTTTCACATTTATCCTTGAACTGCCGGACCGCACTTAATTCAGTGCTGTCAAGTTGTCTCAGAGATTACGCAAGGAGAGAGCGAGGGACGAAAAACAAGGCATCTTCAGGAAGCTAAGCGACGCTCCAACCAACTAGCGCAGCAGCAGCAGCAGCAGCAGCTGCAGGAAACGCTGTGCGATTCTTTAAATGAAACCCTGTCACATCTCAAGGACGATGTGCCTTTGAACAGACTGATCTGCTGCACACTGTATTTTGGCCACCAGTCCTGACACAGTCCTCCGAGTGCTAATTCCGCTAATTTCTTGTCAAGCGTGCTGCTGAACATGCATTATAATTAAGATCGAAACTACGGAGGCCCACGCTCATCCAGAGCTCTTTGGCACAGACGAGCATGACCTACAAGAGCACCCCAACGGGCAGCTGGCAGTTACAGGGACATTGCCTGGCCCCCGTGCAAACTCCCTGGCCCCCGTGCAATCGGATGCACTGTTTGTCTTTAACTTTTACCATTAGGTTTGTTTTGTTCATTTCATCATCCAGTGGATCGAGTTTGGACGCCAATTTACAAAAAACATTTGAGCATGGAACTGAAAAATGTATCTTGCTTGTGTTAGTTGGCCGCTAACACTGTTAAAAGACCATAACTGTGCTAGAACGGCTTACGGAGATTTAGTGTGTCTGTAATTACAAATGGAATTAGCTTTGACTGCAGCTTTGGCACTGCTGTGGTAAAGACGGTGTCTCCTGGATGTACAAATGCGTGCCGTGTCTACGTGCTGCTGTGCCTGCTAACGCAGCAGTAAGTGGAGCTGAAACCGGAGTATGTCATGTGACATTGGTTTGCGGCATGTGACCTGCATCGCTCCAGTATATTCCAGACAAGGCTTAGAGGGGAGTGGGGCAGGCCTCCCTCAGAGAACGCACTGGGGGTCCTGACGTCACAGGTTCACGGGCAGAGCACAAACCCCCTTTAGACCCCGATAGACGTGGAACATGCCCCGGAGGTGGCATGAAACTTCCTGACTCATGGATCCAGTGATCCGAACACTGCAGTGTCCCTGCTGGGTTGGGGTTAGAGTGATGAGGCCTATCCCATTATGTAGAAAAAAAGAAAAAAGAGAAATCCATACACACAGCGTTCTCAGAGCGATCTCGGCTGCAGAGCTGTGTTCTCTTTCCTGGTTTTACCCCCTTTACAAAATGTCGACCAAAAGAGGCGTTTCCATCTGTCGCCGGGCATTTGTGTTTTTCTGTGATTTAGCCGGTGTCTGCATGATAATGATCTCTGGAGCCTGTCTGTGCAGCACTCTACACTCAGAGATAAACTCATTACTCTCCACTGTGTTGACAATGAACACTTTATCTGTCAGGTGAATTCAATTAAGCAAGCTGATGAAAATAAGATGTATACCACATGAGGGAAAGGGAGGGGGTTTTTTGGCTATAGGGGGCCGACAGAGCGGGTCCCGTCAATTAAGGATCGGAGGGCGGTGTGATGGGCACAGAAGGTGATGTGATGTTTTGTTTCAGGCGATGTGGCTACAGTAAGGCCAAACAGGATCCGGAGGAGGAGAAGATGCACTTTCACAATGGCCACAGTAAGTCAGCTGAAAGGAAGCGCCCAGTGTTTCACGTAAAGTTAAAGCTCTGAGCAAAGGTTTTCATGATGTCATCCCTGTGGCTCAACGAGACAAATCCTTTAAGTTTCTTAGCCAGCCGTTTCGTAAGGGTAGAAAGGGACCAACATGAACCTCACCAGAGAGAGAAGTGCTAAGCTTTGTTGTTATTAAGGCAAATTGCGTGACTGGAAACCGTTTTATTAGGAGGTTATCCTTCTATCCACTCCATAATATGCATCCATAATTTGCGATCTAGATACATTTTGATGCATCACTATTAATAATTATATGCAGCTATATTGAACTTCAGACATTATGAACTGGAGGTTATGAAAATCAAGCTATTGTCTTGTATTTTACTTACCCTGTGGCATGTAAGGGTACGTGTCTAATGGATACATGTCCTCTCTCTCTTTCACACGACAGTAAATTTCCCTGGAGTAAGGACGTACATCGACCCCCACACCTACGAAGACCCCAACCAAGCCGTTCACGAGTTTGCGAAGGAGATAGACGCATCCTACATCACCATAGAACGAGTGATTGGGGCAGGTGAGTGAATGCGGGACGAAGGGCTAATTGGGCAGCCTCGTCGTCAGTCGTCTGCCATTCTGAAAAAAGGTTCGGTGTCTGCGTTTGTCAGATTAGTTTTTGTTGCAGGGGATTGCACCTGAGTGGATTTTTATGATTCCTTCGAATATCCATAAATATTCAATAATTATGAAACAGACATAGCAGAACACATTATAAGCACTGTAATAATAATAAGCAATAAGTTTAAGAACATTTTTTGACCATAATTATTTCATAGCAGCCTATGAATTTTAGAAAAAAGCTTGATTGAACTATGCAAAACAGAGTTTAACCCTATAAATAATCAATATTTATTCACCAGAGCGTAGTGTTATTTTTTCATTCATTTGTTTTCCACAGCTTAAAATGAGTTATAGCAAGCCCATGGTCTGGCTGTGTTTTTCCACTGCCTGCAGATTTACCCGAGTTAATGACATGTAGATTAAAGTGCATACATTAGACACACTTATGGCACACATAACAGACAGCCAATATGCTCAATGCTCAATATCAGATTTTCAGTAGCCTTTTGGTATACTACCTCACAGTTACTCACAGATATTTATATATGATTGAGGTTATTATTTGTTGAGCGGACCAGTACGTTTGAGGCATATAATCATACACCTTAAATGTCCTATTACCCAGATTTTTACCAGAGCTCTTGAGGTACTTCCCTGTAGTGCAACATCCTAAATCCTCCTGGCGAAAACAAACAAACTCTACTCTGCAGACGAAAATTAGCTCTCACAGCAATAGTTGCTCTTTTTCTCCCCGTTTCCTGATGTAAAATGATGATTGACACATTTGCGCCTGAGCCGATTTCATGCTGGTAATTAGTCAATATCGATATTAGTCTAATTAAATTCAGTTTAATTGATGTGTTGTTTCACAAAAGGACGCAACCTGCCTAGATCCGCATTCCACACAACATCAAAAGAAGGTGTTAAATCAACACTGTCAGTTTTTATACGAGTTCACGTGAGACCATTTAGATCCATATAAGCACCGACAGTGTTGATTTAACAGAGCAGCGTTCCACAGAGGCTGGCATCTAGCTGTGTAAATTCTCTGAAATAATTAGCAAGTATTTGCACACCGAAAAACACCCACAATGATTTGTCCTCGTTACCTGAACAGATTTGATTTTGCTCGCCTAGTTATTAACATTTGCGATAAATTATCAGCGATCAGCTGAAATTATTGTTACTTTTAGAACCGCCGTTCAACCAATCACATCCGTAGCCTGCAACGGCATTTATGTAATCTCCCTGCAAATTCGCCTCGGATTTTGCATATATTTCTATTGCTCATTTAGCTTTTTAGGTAAATTCTATACAGTATTAAAAATGACGTAGAAAATAACAGTGTGATCTAAGTGCCCTGCTGAATTCTGTGACGCAGGAGAGTTTGGAGAGGTCTGCAGTGGGCCCCTGCGACTGCCAGGCAAGAGGGAAATCCAGGTGGCCTTCAAGACGCTGAAGGCTGGCTACACGGAGAGACAGAGGAGGGACTTCCTGGCAGAGGCCAGCATAATGGGCCAGTTTGACCACCCCAACATCATCCGCCTGGAGGGCGTGGTCACCAAGAGTAAGGGCCATCGTAGGGGGGCAGCAGGAACCCAAAATTTTCTTTAACTAGAGCTCAGTGTCAAATAAAGAGTTTTCTTACCAATAAAAATCCACATAGTTAACCTAATACCAAGTACACACTTAAAAAAGTGAAAAATTGGCATGAGACCAGGCATCTATGCACACTTCTAATGTCACATCTAAATCCCTTCATTGCTGCTTGGAATTATATTTATTAGGATTTTTTTCATTATTTTAACCTTTTCTACTGATTTAACGCTGGCTCCCAATACACATATACCGACACATCTATAAATAAGCATGCCCACGCTTATAACATGGGTTTAATTTTCGGTTAGCTTACTTGCAAAGCGGTTGTCATAATAGCCTAATTCAGTATATCAAATAAGGTACACTCTACTAAAGCAAATGTACACTAGATACCACATCTTTGAACAAATATCTGAGCAAATATTGCCTTGCAATCAGGCCGCTATAATAAGGTTGACCTTGTTCTTTGTTTTCCGCCTTAACCTGGAGCTGCAAACACGAATCCGTGCACATCAACTTGCGATGTGCTTATCTACCCCTGCACCCCTGTTCCGTTCCAGGCATGATAAACAGGCTTGCTTAAGTGTGCAGGCGATTTACTCCACTCTGTCTTTGTTTTGTGTTTAAATGGGTAATTTTGTTGTTTATATAATTTTTCCCCAGATAGAAATGGATGGACAAGTAAATGTCTGCATTTATCAGTAAGGGCATTGCAAATGATTACTGCAATGAATTGAGCTGGCTTGTCACATTTTATGCCATTCTGATTTAGTCATCTTGGAAACGAGAAAATTTAATGCAAATCTATGTCCTTACTTTCGACTGAATTCGAGCAACATGTTCCGACAGATGCAGCATATACGCTTTCAATTAGACAATTTATTTTTACATAGCATCATTTTCAGTGACATATGTTTGTGGGGGGGAAAAAATCCATTAGATCCAGGTTGATTTTTAAAATTATGTTTATTAAAAGTTTATTTAAATAATAGTCGACCTGCCTTAGATATGCAGGTTAAACTCAGAGGTGTTCAAACTCGTAAGTATTCTGCAAGCAGGGGTTTCTATCACCGACAATGATAAAATAGAACAGATGCCGCGTGTATATATAACTGTACTGTACATCCTTGGGTTCTGTTTTCGAAGGGGAGCATGTCCCTCAGATCTCTTGGGAATATGCGACCAGCAGTGGGCAATGCACCCCGTGGGATTCTAAGAAACAAGTGATAGATTGTTTAGGTCCTTCACTTCCCACTATCGCAGCAGTCAGCAAGAGCGAGGGTTTTGAAAGCAGCGTTACAGCGGGAGGGAGTCAGGGCGCAGGAGCCGGGCAACGGGGCGGCGTCGGAGAGGAAAAAGGGAGGAGGACAGGAAAGAGGGAGGAGGACAGGAAAGAGGGAGGAGGACAGGAAAGAGGGAGGAGGACAGGACGGGCGGCTGGCTTAGTTAGCTGGGGAGAATTACGAGAATTACGGACGGTAGATTGGAGGCAATCGTATGAACGTGACACGGGGAGGCCATCTAAAAAGGCCAGCCATGAAACAAAGAGCATTACAAGAAAGCACCATAAAATGGCAGCCGCACCACGAAATGGCCATCTGGTAGTAGTGCGTCATCTGAGCGACGACGGTTATCCTCATCAGTACTAGGGGTTCCAACGAACGTCAGTATTAGGGGTTCCTACGAACGTCAGTATTAGGAGTTCCAACAAACATCAGTATTAGGGGTTCCAACGAACGTCAGTATTAGGGGTTCCTACGAACGTCAGTATTAGGGGTTCCTAACGAACATCAGTATAAGGGGTTCCAATGAACATCAGTTGTAGGGATTCCAGCGCACTTCAGTATTTGCGATTCCAGTGCACTTCGGTATTTGGGATTCAAAAGGACATCAGTATTAGGGGTTGAAACACACATCAGTATTAGGGGTTCAGAAGGACATCAGTATTAGGGGTTCAAAAGGACATCAGTATTAGGGGTTGAAACACACATCAGTATTAGGGGTTCAGAAGGACATCAGTATTAGGGGTTCAAAAGGACATCAGTATTAGGGGTTGAAACACACATCAGTATTAGGGATTCTAACACCAGGCTTCCTTTTATTAAGTGCAACCAACACTTCAATTCAGAAAAAATAAAACAAAAGTGTCGATATGATGGTATTGGCTCAATAAAAAAATAATAATAAAATTTGATGTCAAATACATGGACACTTGATACGTGTTTGTTCTGTTTTTGATACAGTTTCTCAGAAGGAATCTCAAACAATCTCCTAGCTGTCTGAGCACCCATTTTGCTCAAAGCACCCATTTAGCACCCAGTTTTTTTAAAACCTCAGCTTTTTTTTCCCGTAAAATCGTCTGCGCTTCAGCCCATGTTGCCTACATTACTTAGTATCCATAACATCCCAGGTCTCTCTAGTACAGGATGTATTCTAGAACTCTAACGCTTAAAATTGCGATTCGTATAATTCTAATCTCCGTTAATTTGATTTCCTTTCCTTTGATGTGGCACTAATACTACGCTGGTGTAATGTTTTGCTGGTTGCAGTATTACACTGTTAGCAGCATTTTTTTTTAATTCCATTATCTCCACACAAATAGCCAGCCCTGGTTTGTAATACAATTACACAGTTCTTTAGAGCATTAACATTGCAATAAAAAGGACAAATCTTTGGAGATTTGTGCGTTAATTAATGGTATACCACATTGACAAGCCAGTGGAAAATTAGGTATGAAAATACTTTTGTCAGACTTGCACCAGTCTCATGTTGACATAAAATTTGTTCATGCATGCAGGCGATAATTAAGCTGGAAAGGTGAAAAGAGCCTCCTTTTGAAGGGAAAATCTGTGCAAAGCAATGGGCGATAAGTGACAGTGAGTGAGCTGTCATTAAGATACTGCGCGTGATGAGTCCTCTCACGGTTTCTTTCGCTACCCTCCAGGTAAACCTGTCATGATCGTGACCGAGTACATGGAAAATGGATCCCTTGACACATTTTTGAAGGTATGTTTTACTGTTAGAATGGTATGATTTGTTTTTGTTTTTGTAAAGATACATATTTTAAAATAGCAGTAGCTTTCTTCTTTTGTGAATTGTTTTATTAGTTCAAACCCCAAACCACCACAGACCACAGTTGGATTGAGGTCATGAGACAATAATGGCCAATCAAGAAAATTGATTTTCTGGTCACTTGACAATTTGCTTGTAGTTTTTGACGCATGTGTGGGGTCGTTGTCATTCCGAAACGTCCATTTCCCACCCAGTGTCAGCCAAGGGTACCCAGATTTCCTGGTACAACCCTGAAGTCCTTCTTCCCTCTATTCAAAAAAGGACAGAAGGAAAGGACTGTTACCAGAAGATGCAAAACGTACTCAAAGCAATATAGATCCCCTTCATATTTCAAAGTGGGAACGATGTCTTTCTGAGCACGTGCCTCACCTTTTCTGCGCCAAACATAGCGCTGCTGAGCATATCTGCAGGGTTCCATTTTTTTCATCACGTTTCATCTGAACATAAAACAAAGTCCTAGTTGTCGTTGCGGCTTTGAACTTCTTTATAAATGGACACTGTAGTGGAAAGTGGTAGATTACAATTTTTTTTTTTATTATCCTTGTCTGCCGTTTACAGAGAGTTCCCTGGCCATTGCCATGAGTTCCTGGTTACCTTATTTTAGAACCAGAAGCTTTGTGGATGTGAATAATTTTGTTTACTAGGTTATTTTTTTTATTTTTAAACCACACCTTTCTGTCCAGGGAATTAATAAATATAGAAGGTTATGTGTGTTCAATAAGTGATTTTCAAATGTAAAATAAAAATTTGAATAGGACACGTAAGTCAAAAACGATATAAAAGAAAACGTGTTACATCTTACAGTCTTTCCTGTTGGGAACTCCCTGTCTCCCACAGAAGAACGATGGTCATTTCACAGTGATTCAGCTAGTGGGGATGTTGAGGGGTATCGCTTCGGGAATGAGATACCTCTCAGACATGAGCTACGTTCACCGCGACCTCGCGGCCCGCAACATCCTCGTCAACAGCAACCTGGTCTGCAAGGTGTCCGACTTCGGCCTCTCCAGGATTCTGGAGGACGACCCGGAAGCAGCCTACACCACGCGGGTACGGGCCCTCTGTTGGTCCCTGTGTCTCACCCCCATCCACGCCTATCAGCTCGCAAAACACACACGTCGCACCCTGTACTTTTCTCCTTTCCCAATCTCTACGCGGTTCGACACCCTCGTTTCCGGGCTCATCGGGCATTCTGCGTCTCGTTAGACCCTTTTTTATATGTTTGTGACATGTTTTCAATGGTTTAATCTATGTGTTTATGCACACGCTTCTGCTCTATCCTGTAAGATGACTTAATTGGTGTTCAAGCCCAATCTGCGTCATGTCACCGTGATGGCCAATGACAGCCCCCGCTTTAATTGGACATTATGGAACAGAACTGGCACTCATCGCCAAATGTTTTCCTCCTCCTTCACCCAATGCAGCTGTATCAATGGCGAGGGAGGCACAAATGCGATACTAATGCGATATTAGAAACACACACAGGGCTGATTAGCGACCGCCGCCGCTGAAAGCGGGTTAATTGGCGCTCATTCACCGCTGTGATTAGCTCAGCAGTTGTGTTCTTTTCCAGCCGCAATCCCGCTTCAGAGCATACACAAAGACCAACAAACTAGGTGTGGGGCGCTTCGCTTGATTTTTCTTTCTTCCACTTTCTGTGGGCTTTCAGGCCCTGTAAATTTAAGTGTGCTCCAATGCTCTGCCAGTGCCATAATTGGAATCTTCAGAACATCAAGGACGTCCAATTGAAAACTGAGCAATGGGCCCTGCTTCTTCTTTTTGATTGGACACCCTTCTGACACACACTTGTTTCCCCACACTGCATCTTGTTTTTTTTCTCCAAAGCTTTGAAGGGCGATTAAAAATCCGCCTATGCACACGCACGCACGCTCACAGACTGCGCAAACACGAGTTATTTTGAAGGCTGTTGTTTTGAGTTTATTTTTTGTAATTTTTGTGAAGGGCGGGAAAATTCCAATCAGATGGACGGCCCCGGAGGCCATTGCGTTCCGCAAGTTCACCTGGGCCAGCGACGTCTGGAGCTATGGCGTCGTCATGTGGGAAGTAATGTCCTACGGGGAGAGGCCGTACTGGGAGATGAGCAACCAAGACGTAAGTGACCAGACCTTTCCCAATGCCTTTTCAGAACTTCAAACGCGAATAAAGTTTGTGAAGGCCGGAGTTTAGTTTCTATAACATTAATCATTTTCAGAATTCTATTGGTGCAGCTTGGTTGCCAAGAACAAAAACTTAATTAAAAAAAAAAAAAACTTTATTTTTTTATTTTTATTTTTTTTGTCAACTAAAAAGATCTATGTGCAGGTGTGCGAATACTGATCTATATGCAGGTGTGCGAATACAGATCTATGTGAAGGTGTGCGAATACAGATCTATGTGAAGGTGTGCGAATACAGATCTATGTGCAGGTGTGCGAATTGAATGTCAATGCAACTGGTACACATTCTCGGCCGCCGAGGGAACTACACTCATGGGCAGGTTTTACTCAGCTGACCAGTCAATGCTGTTGCTAAGGACAACCCCTGGGAGGGGGCAGCGGCTCGTCGAAGTCCTCGCTGCCATGGCGATGCCGGTGATTGTGGCCGTGAGGGACACATGGGGACACGCGAAGATCTCATGCTCTCAGTACTGCTTGTGGAGGAAGAAAGGAAAGACGCGAAGAAGGCTTGAAAAAGCCAGTTTGTTCTCCCACTTATCTTCGCTCATTGAGCCTGTCAGCTTTTGTTACAGTGGATACTCAATTCCACTTTTTCTTGTCCGGAAACTGCTGCTGAATGGGGCGGCATAGTTATTTACCAGCGTAGTGGTTAAGGCATCAGACTTGTAAACAGAAGGTTGAAATCTCTAGATATGAGTGTCGGCTAAGCAACGTCATAATGAACAAAACACTGATTTAATGTATATTTAGGTATTGTGTATCGTGACTGAGAAACAAAGTTCATTACTGACTTCCAAAGCCAATTTTAGACTTCATTGCACCTAGAACTTTGTTTATTCACAGCTTCACATTGGGAGGGGCGGTGTAAAAAAGTCAGACTTGCCCCTAAAGGAGGTATAATCTCCAGTCATATGTATATCAAATGCTGTGACCTTGTTTCCTCCTCTTCTCTCCCCACGCATGATGGCTTCATCCTGTTTCTGATCATTAATTCTGTTACATCATTAATCTTTTCCGGGACACTTGGGAAGTCGAGCGATGTGATCTTTTATTTAGCGCCTTCATGGGAATTTTTCAGATCTCTTCGGTGGTGGGAGATGCAGGTTCTCTTCTGAGTCTCCGCCGTCTTTGTTCAGTCCCCGGACTTGTGCTGGAGCTTGTGTCGGGAGACGTCTCGTGTTTTCTGAGGGGGCGGGGGAGGGGTCACCCGCCAGCCAGTCCTATCAACACGTCTCTGCCCACTCTTGTCTGGCTTCCTGCCACACAGAAACTCTCGCCAAAAATTCCTCGTATTTGGCAGGCAAAGGCAATTATGATAGGTGGTTATTTGCTTCTAATTCAAAGTTTTCTCAGTATAGGTGTACGAATCGGTGGTCTGTCATGAGTCACAGACTATAGATTTAGCAGGAAGGCTTTCTACTGGCACCAATTCAGCACTCTCTAGTTTCAATTTTGGCAGCTAAACTTTTGTGACCGTATCATCGCTTTGCTTCAGCTTCCCCGCACAATGAGATTAATTGGCCAGACTTGAAATCGAACCTGCAACCGCCACGTTCAAAGCAGGCTCCACAAAACCTGATTATACAATTGAAAAATAACTCATACGTGCGTGCCGTTGTCTGGGGCTGCACTGAGGTATTCTCTTTGACCCCAGGGAGCACGTCCTTTGGAGGAGAAAGCTGAATACAGGAAAGCCCATAAAGAAATCAACTTGGTGATAGTCTTTGGTAGTGGATGTCAACTGTGTGTGTAACGCCTGATTACCCACACACCAATGCAACACCAGCGAACCTCGGATGTTTCTCCCCAGGTGATAAAGGCTGTGGAGGAGAGCTATCGTCTGCCAGGGCCTATGGACTGCCCAGTTGCGCTGTATCAGCTCATGATGGACTGCTGGCAGAAAGACAGGAACAGCAGGCCCAAATTCGAGGAGATTGTCAGCTTGCTGGACAAACTCATCCGCAACCCCAGCAGCTTGAAAACCCTGGTAAACTCCTCCGATAGGTGAGTATTTTTTTAAACATCAGATCCCACTGATTACCAGCTGAAACGCACATTATTGTCAAAAGTATTTTTGTATGTGGTTAGCCCGCTTTTTGTAGTTTTTCTTTTCCAAACAGAAGCAGGGGAAGGCCACATTTGTTTTGCCGCATACAGAAGCCGTGGTTGTCACTTCCTTCCCCGCCTGCTTGCTGCATGAGCCAAGGGAACATCTGGAGCAGCCCCCCCCCGTCACTCTCCCTTTCTATATTCGTTTCCCGGATACAGCTGGTTTTGCAGTAACCACTCTTGTTGTGACATTAAAAGCAGAACAATTAGGTTTGGCATACTGAGCATCCTTGACATCTCTGTGCACACAGTTCAGCGCAGGGGAAATTAAGACTTAATGAAGGGCATCTGTCACGTAGAGCCATGTTTCTTTTTAGGAATTAATTTACAGCTGAGCAGGGGTGGCGGTTTGCACTTTCGATTGTTGTGTACATCACATGGGGATAAGTTAACTTGTGAAAGATTGCACTGGAACATATTGATTGCATAATAATAGTCTTCCACTCAGGCAATTTGCCACTAAACAATAATTTACTCATAAACCAGAGAAACTAATCTGCATGTAAGCTAACACAAATGCTAGACTAGGACACCAACAATTAGAAAAACAAATAGATTTTTCCACTGAAAAAATTATTAATTTTCACTGAAACGTACCTGAACAATTAAAAGAAAATGTGCAGTTTTCTTATCGAAATTTATTTGGTTTTATTAACAATTGAAAAACAGTGGTTGCAAATTGTTGCAATGAAGGACAACTTCTATTAAAGTATAAAACAGTATCTAATATTGCCAGAGCCAGCACTTATTTAAATTGCCTATATCGTAGTAATATAAAAAAAGAGCACCAGAAAACATGGCTTACCTTCATACTGCAGTAAAATAACTGGGTACATGTTATTTTTCCAAATGAAAGTCATCTTGGATTTAACCCTATATCTAAAAGCTACTGAAGAAAGCTCCATAGAAAAACGTTAAAGTTTTAGAAGTAGTAGTGGTAGTAGTTGGTAGTAACTGTTTAACCCTTTAACTTTCTGCTCAACAGTTTGGTAGAGCACAGAAATTCATTTTTTCCTTAGTGAGGACATTAAAGGGTTAAAGTTTGTTAAATTTAGTTGGACATACATTATTGCCATTGTAACATTTCCCATTCATAAGGTCTGTGACAATATCTTCCTCTGCATGAAATCCTTTGTTTTTCTGCATCCCTGAAGCCTGTGAGTGGGGAAACTCGCCATGGTTTTTTGTGCGGAACCCGTAGCCGTTTGAGACAAAGAGCCTTGTTTAGTGAAGTAACAGGCATATAATTGCTTGTGATCCGGTGGGCCCGAGCTTTGATTTGACTCTGTGGCGGCAGCCCCCAGAAGCCTGGGGAAGGAGCAGACATCTGTTTCACCTTAAAGACGTGTGTGCTGCCGGAGGAGTGTGACTCCCTATTGCTTGATTTATACATTCATTTGTTCACCGGCTTATTGGTCTTTCCCACAGGGTGTCCAATTTGTTAGTGGAGCATGGGACCACGGAAGGCAGCACCTACCAATCAGTAGGGGAATGGTTGGAGGCCATAAAAATGGGTCGATACGCCGAGCTTTTCATGGAAAGCGGATACACTTCAGTGGAGGTGGTCGCTCAAATGACCTTGGAGTAAGTCTTCCACACACCGAGGGTGGTGTCGTTTTTTTCCAGCCCCCTGCGAAATAATAAAGGAGGTCGTCCATGAGGTACGGGCGGCTGCCGCCCCTAACGAGGCTAACGAATGCGGGGGAAAAGCCTCTGAGCAGCGGAGACTACACACCTGAACACCACACACTGACACGAGACACATGTAGACTTGTTCAAGGGCAGATCAGAAAGACGTACACACACGGATGACTCTCCACTGAAATATCGTGGGGCAGAGCAGGGAAGAGTAAGATTGGCCATAGCCCTGTACAAATATTTATATCTCATTATATAAATTGCTCTAGCATGGAGATATTTTAATCCCCGGATTTCTCTTTCTACCCAATTGAGGGCCGGCGGTTATGCTACCCTTCTAGGGCTTTAATTTATTTATGCCAATGTAATGAACATTAAAATAATTCCTAATCTTACAACTCCAATGTTAAATCTGGAAATGTATGGCCTCCTGAGTGGCTCCATTGGGATGATTCAAACCAGTGAACTTCAGCTCATGCCATTGGCCGAGTGGGAGAGCTCCAATTGGTGCCAAAGGCTTAAAGGCAACTGGGATTGGAGGAGACTTTTTCTCACCCTTCCCCATGAATGCCAGTGGAACACAAAGCAACAAGCTGAGCATTCACACGATTGCAGATCACAAATTGGGGGGAGAAAAAATAATTGGTGATCCTAAAAAAATAATTAATAATTAATTTCATATTAGTAACTGTAAAATTATTATAAATGTTATGATCTTTTTTTTTTGGCAGCGACCTGAGAAGGGTTGGTGTTAATCTGGCTGGTCACCAGAAAAAGATCATTAACAGCATCCAGGAGATGAGAGTCCAGTTAATGAATGGAGACATGCCAATCTGATCCATGTGGCTGAACAATGTTACGAGAGGCCCAGAATTTTTTTTACAAAAGTTAACTTTTACTCATTGTCTGAGAATGTTTTAAAAAGAGAAGAAGTAACTTGTTTTTTCAAAAAAATTAAAATGGAAATTGAAGAGCAGAACACCTCTGAAGGTCCGGCGGACAGTCCTCCATCAATCAATGTCAGTTTTCAGGAAGAGCAAACAAAAGACACGGGATGTAGAAGTTTTAACAGTGTGGAACATTACCCGCTGACAGATACGCACAGCACAATGTCATGAGTCGTATAGCACTTTCATCTGCTTTTATCCCAATTCAGTCAAGGACAACTGACTGCCAACTCCAGAGGTCGTCTAGAGAAGGTTCAAGCAGGAAGATTTATTCCATATCATGCGGTAAATTGAGTGACCGTTGTGTGTTGAAAAGCAATATAGAATTTCCAGCTTCCTTTGAGCATTTTGTTTGGTCAAATCCAAACAGTCAATAATAAAAATTGATTTTAAAAAAACAAAAAACAAAAACATAATAATAATAATAATAATAATAACATAACATGAAGACAACACATTCATTTTATTTCCCGCTCGTCTTAAATATTCGAGATGTAAATAATGTACATTTTGATACAGACTTCCCCCCCCTTGTTTTTGAGGGGGGTCCTCTCTACTTTGTACACCGAAGTGAATGAACGACTAGGCGGGCTAACTTACAGTGTGCATACAGTATGAGAATTAGATGCTAACGTAGCTTCTCAGTGCTCTCTCAGTTATAATGAATCGTTTTTTGCATTTGCGCACGGATGTGTAGATTCTGATTGCTTTAAGCTAGATCGATTATTTATTCTCTGTTGTTGATTATTTATACTATATTGTCATGGTTGGCTATATATTGTATATTTATAGTATTTTAAAATTATAATTAAATTTATCCCTATACACAACTAGACAGATCAAAGGGGGACCTATGGGTTTTTCTGTTTGAGAACCTGCTGATTCCAGGCGGGGGTGAGAAGAGTTTACAAGTCCTGTAAGTGGCGGATTTAGTGTACAGCTATTAGAAAGATGACTGTATAATTTGGTAAATCTATATTAATTTCAAATTTATTTTAGATCATTCTACCAATTCCACTCACATATTTGGAGTTGGTGTGCACACTATAGCACAGTGATTATAGGAGAGATTCTATTTTTCTAGCTGTGGTTAGTAACATTGTTGAAACAAGCAATTTCCACAAATTGCATAGATTAATCAAATTATTTGTTCTTCTGTTCAACTAGATGACTAATAGTTTTATCAGGAATGAATTTATTCATTAGCAAAAGAGAATGTGCTTATGCAATTTCTTATTTGAGAATACAAAATTGCATGTATCCTCACAAGTACATCTTGACTGCACACATTTCTGGGGGAACAATAAACGTGATTATGGCTATGTTGCTCCTCTGCTATGTGATGCCAGAGAATCACTAAAAACATTCCAGCATAAACCAGGTGAATGGAATCAGTCCATGCCTAACACATCAGGTGTTGCCGATATGTCCGTTAAATATAAGCACAGAAATGTATTTTAATTGCCCAAATAATTATTGAGGATAATGAAATTCCAGACACTGAATGCTGAATGAGGGGGTTCAGTCTACCTGCAGCGGCAAATCTACTTTGGCCCGATAAACCAATTTATGCAGGTTCTCAATGTGGTTCTTTTTTTTTCTTTTTTTTACAGAACACAAGTTAATGATTATAAAATTCTGTGTCATTAAAAACAAGGTAATTTTACATATGCGCACTACTGAAAGCTAAGCGAAATATAAATAGACTTTGCCCCCATAGGCAAAGAGAAGTTACCTTTGTGTTACCTTTGTGTCTAAATGATTTTAGTGATCAAAGAATTTCACACAATGATGATGATGATGATGATTATTATTATTTTTTCTATAATAATAATGTGGATAGTTTTGCAAACTAATGTTATAATGTCATTATAGGGTTAGCGCAAATTACAATTGCACCAGTCCATAGTCCACCAGTCCAATGGCCACCACACCATAGCCCACCAGTCCACCCGCCTATAGCCCACCAGTCCATTGCCCACCAGTCCACCAGTCCATAGCCCACCAGTCCAAATTCAACACTTTTTAATACATGTTTTTAAGTGCCTCCTTTTTCTTTGACTGACGTTTAATTCAGTTCCTCTCATCAGCTTTGACCCTGCCAGTCTGAATGAAAAGTCAAGAAACTTAAAAAACACTATTGACAAAAAGTTGTGACAATAAGGGGGAGGCAACTCTGCGTGTTTCCAGGGCTTTGGGCCAGAAGGTACTTCTGACTTTATAATGTTAAGCCGCCGACAATAAATTATGCCCCAAGCCTGAAGATGCATAGCTAAATGCCCTTAATGCCCCTGATTTTCCAACTGTAAATCTATATGTGTGTATATATATATATAGTACTGAAGGCAAAGGCTTTGTATCTATGATTGTGTAACATAATGCTACTGCTAATATTGACAGTTGTAAAACACTGAAAGGATTTTCTAGATTGAGTGATGTATTTAAATTGCACTTTCCTTATGTTTGTGTTCTGTGGTACAACCCAGTGTTTTTGGTTTGTTTGTTTTCCAATTGTACTGTGAATTAGTTACTGAATTTTCTCAATGTATTTTTCATCCAAGCAAGAATTTATCACTACTTAAATTATTCCTTTATAGACATTTTAACATTATATAGCTACCATGCGTTATTGGATACCAATAAATTACTGGATAGATCCAATTTCACATGGTCTTTTCAGGTAAGTATCCTGTAGTAATGTACTTTTACTATAAATTAAATCCACATTTGATATTAATGTCACAGTAATTGTCCGAAAGTAAGGCTTGGCATTAATCAGTGTTAAGGATTTCCTTTATAGCTACATTTTAAATCGGTTTTCATTATCTTAGCTATACATTATGGTCTTACAAAGTACAATCCCGTCATAGATAGAATATTTTGATGTACTTGCATTTTTTGTGCAATCAGTAAATTTGAATGTATGGAAACATTATTTCATATTCATAATCAGAGAGAGTGGGTGCTATTTCACATAGTAATTTTAATAGTTTGCTGGCAAACTTCTAGGCCTAATAAAAATGTTTTGTTTTTTAAACAACAATTTAACGAGGCAGGTACACCTCCATGACCATAGGGGGCGACTCTGTGGGCGCTCCAGGGCTTAAACACCCACCGAAATAGTGAGCCTAGCCATGGGCATTTTGGCTTTGCATTTAGAGACTTTTTTTTAAGTTAACAATCTCTATGAAGTTAAGCTTTTACAGTGGTCCTGTCGAGCCAAAAAGCATCCGGCTGCCAAAAAGTGTCTGGGTTGCATCATATTTTAATTTTTCGGGTAAAGCATTTACTGTTGTCCATGCAGTAGCTACTTTATAGACATTTTAACATTGATGATGGGGTCCACACACTTACATAAAGCGCATGAAAAAACATACAGAACAGTTCAGTACTCATTGTAGATAAGAACGACACAAATTAATACAAAGACAGTACTACTCGAAATAAAATAATATAATATAAATAATAGATGAATACGTGGTCGACATACATACATGTATATATGCTGTGTATGCCTTTATAAACAAACACATTCACATGTAAAATTCAGTATTTAAGTCAGACCCAGAGAAACAATAAAAGTCTAAAGACACCTAGCCGTATAAGTGAGGGCAAGACGCTGTGACACACAATCATAATGGCATTGAAATTACTGTATATCGATATCAACGATATGTATATCTACACTCAAAACATCAGTAACTTTGTTAAGAAAAAATGTTACTTAAACTCTATGTCCTACCTACTCAAGGAGAGCTATGGAGTGGCATCTCTTTGAGTTACATTTGTATGTTCTAGTCGTGTGACGAGATTTTGCCCATCAATAATGAAGAACCTTGAGGAGACTTTCCAGTATCTGGCTACGGGGAAATATGAGGAGGAAACATTGTACAGCTTGAAGACATGCTTTAAATGTAACTGTAAGATTAGGTATAAACATGTTCTCATCTACGATGCAAACCCAATGATACAACCGTTTTATGAAGACAAAATTACCAAAATTTTTCATTTCTACCTGTTAATGAATAAATCTGTATGTAAGTAAATGAGTACCCTCTGCTAAAACAAAAGTAGCCTCCTATGTTCATGAGTACTTACTATTGATCGTCAAATCTGGGGCCGAGACCTGCTTCGTGGAAAACGGACCCAGTACCGTAAAAAAATTATTTAAAGCTTAATGACGTGTGCTTTCTACGTTTAACACATTCAAATAAAGCTTTAATCGTTTACTGTTTTTAAATTTGCAAAATGCAGATTCAATTTATGGTTCTTGTGAAAAATTGAATATACATTGTAAAACTGATTTGATCCCCAGCTAAGACCCGTTTATGTGTTGACCACAGATCAATGGAAAAAAAGGACAGTATACCCACAAATATAATTATCATCAATTACTGCCATCTTTCTTTATGACATATTGTGTGAAGAAATTTTTTTTACAAACATACTCGTACATAATATTATTTATATTCTTATTAATTATGGCAGACTGAAGACAAATTCTAACATGTCATGTTCTTTTAAAATTATCTCATGAAGGGTATATTTTTAAGCATGGAAAAATAATAAATAAACTTCTTCTTATCGTGAAACCTTTGAATGGGTCGCATTAGTGAGGCAGAAATAGTACGTCATAAAAACTTGTATCCTCAAACTGTAACACTGAATAAATTTGGCTTCCACTTTCAAGATTCAAGTTTTCAACATTCACCATGAGCTATTTGACACCAATTCACCCTGTCACCCTGATTGGAGCTAAAACTTGATAACATTAGTTAATTCTGACTTCCAGCCGGTCCTGTGAAATAGCACCTCTGTCATACAAGTAACATGTTTTAAAGAGCTAGACCTTGATTAAGTCAGTGCCAGAAATTCATAAACGATTCTGGGACGCACAGCTTCATTGAGAACAAAGAGTTTCTTTAAGTTCTTAAGCATAATAAAACGGGATGTTTACAAGCTACTAGCAAAAAGAGGATTTAACTGAACCTGGTAACAAAAAATAGCTACTCCATTAATGGATCTTGCTCGATCTTGTCCATTCAATGGGCAGCACTGATGGAAAGCTTGCATGACGTGGCACGGGGCTTGTTCACTGACAGTGGACTGTGCCTCGGAAACATCAACCGTCCAAAAACACAGCAAATATCAAATCCAGCACATCGCACGTCTGCTGTAACGTCTTTACCATGCAAAAGCCTTTCACCTTTCATAGGCCGCCACTGCTCGGAAAACGTTCTCCTACGTCAGGAAAATTACAAAAGAGTTGAAAAAAATAGCTGTGGTGTTTGTTTGTCAACTTCCTGAAACTGTACGTGTATTTTTGTTGTGTTTATGTTTTTGTAGTGTAAGATATAAATTTTTTATATTTTTTCATAAAATAAAAAGAAATTTAACAACTTCTTTTTAGTACATTTATAAAGCATTTCTTGACTTCATGTAAATGACAAAGTGATTATTGTGTGTGTGTGTGTGTGTGTGTGTGTGTGTGTGTGTGTGTGTGTGTGTGTGTGTGTGTGTGTGTGTATATATAT
>JAOYSI010066806.1:0-22883 GCA_025775065.1 Hiodon alosoides
TAATGCACCAGGGGAACCCAGTTTCAGTACTGAGAGGGAAGGTCAGACAGGCGTGGGTAGAGTACCGGAGAACAACACAACAATCAACATTGGGCAAAGAAGTGGTCAGGGACAAAAGCAATGGTCAATCAGGCAAACAGAGTGGAGAAGAAAAGACAAAGTCGTAGTCGGGTCAGGCAAAGCAAGGCAAGGAAACCACGGGACGGGACGGGACAGGACGGGACGGGACAGGACAGGAGGAATAATCAAAGATGGTGTAGTGAAAGGGAAAAGACTTCACAATGAGTGAGGGTTAGTGATGGGCGTATATGTGGAACAGAAAACCAAGTTGGAAGGTGCAGGGCCAATGGGAGCAGAAGGTCAATGAAACAGTGCACAAAAGTGAACAAAAGTATTGGGACACCTACACATTACACCTAGAGGAGCTTTTATGACATCCCATTCTATGTCCATAGGCATTACTATCGAGTTGGTCCCACATTTGCAGCTATAAAAGCTTCCACTCTTCTGGGAAGGTTTTCTACAAGATTTTGGAGTGTGTCTGTTGGAATTTTTGCCCATTCTTCCAGAAGAGCAAACTCATCCAACCATGCCTTTATGGACCTTGCTTTGTGCACTGGGGCACAGTCATGCAGGAACAGAAAAGGACCTTCCCCAAACTGTTTCCACAAATTTGGAAGCATAGAATTTTTCCAAAATGTCTTGGAATTTTGCGCACTATGCGCCTCAGCACTCGGCGATCCCGCTCTGTAGCTTTTCGTGGTCTACCACTTCCACTTTGCAATAATATCACTTACAGTTGATCGGGGAATATCTAGGAGGGAAGAAATTTCACAAACTGGCAACAGTGGCATCCTATTACAGCACCACACTCGAATTCAGTGAGCTCTTTAGACCGACCCATTCTTTCACAAATGTTTGTAAAAGGACACTGCATGGCTAGGTGCTTGATTTTGTACACCTGTGGCAGTGGGACTGAATGAAACACCTGAATTCAATGATTAAGAGGTGTGGCCCAATACCATATATAGAATTTCAATCAATATTTTTTGTATATCAGTGTGCCATGTTAGAATCACTGCCAGCCTGTCAGGAATACTCAGCAGTAGTTCAAAAAATGTTATGTCCTGTTATAATGGTTAAGAATATACATAATGGGCACCGTTCAATTCTGTTCTATTCTCCACTTTACATTAAATTAGACCATAATGCTATATGACTAAAACATTGTGTCAAAATCAAAACTATAAATCAAAACCTTTATCGCATCTTACAGCTATTGAGTTATATTCACAGCTGGTAAAAGCATACTCAGCAATTGTTTTCACTGTTTTTGTATGTCAGTTTTAACCTTCGGTTCCTGCAAGATTGGAGCTAAATGCATTGTCAATCTGCGTGACTTTTTTAAATCTGTATATATCGTAGATGTCGAACCCAAAAGTGTACCTATAATCCAGTAACCCAATCAATCGATCAAGTCTCCTTCATAATGGAAAAATCCAAGAGTGTTTCCTGATAGGTATCACAGAAGAGATGGAGAACGTTATTGCAGAAAATGAATGTTTTATGCCAACGCCCTTTTTATAATGGATGCAGAGTAGCTCTGGAGAGTCTCAGCGGAGAGCAGTTGTGGGGTTCCAGTAAAGGCTGCTTTTGTGCTGGGAAAGTCTGATGTGTTCTGGTTTTAATTTATTCAACACGTTGTTAATGCTCCCTTGCCCACTCTGGTTTCACCTTTCAGATATTATGTAATGAAATGAGAGCGTTAGCTGCATGTTTAAAGTGTACTTTTTCCATGGTTCTCTGTGACAGATCTGCATAACTTAAACTGTGGACTGTTCTCCACAAACACATGTACTGCTATTCTCAATCTCTCCAAAAGCACTGATCTTCACAAGCATCTGCATTTGGTCTCCACAATGACATACACTGCTATTCTCAATGACACACACTGATCTCCACAAGCACATTCACAGATCTCCACAGACACACACTCCTTTCTCCACAACCACATGCAAAGCTCTTCATAACCACATGCACTGATCTCCAGAACCACATACACTGATCTCCACATACACTGCTCTTCACAACCACATACACTGATCTCCACATACACTGCTCTTCACAACCATATACACTGATCTCCACAACCACATACACAGATCTCCTCAACAACATACACTGCTCTTCACAACCATATACAGTAATCTCCACAACCACATACACGGATCTAGACAACCACAGACACGGATCTCCACAGACACACACTCTACTCTTCACAACCACATGCACTGCTCTTCACATCCACATGCACTGCTCTTCATTACCACATACATTGATCTCCACAACCACATGTACTGCTCGGTACAGACGCACCCACTCCACATGCACGTTTCATTATCAAGTAT
Organism: Hiodon alosoides; assembly: GCA_025775065.1. Lineage (NCBI taxonomy): Eukaryota > Metazoa > Chordata > Actinopteri > Hiodontiformes > Hiodontidae > Hiodon > Hiodon alosoides. The sequence goes on from JAOYSI010066806.1 coordinate 2,409, forward strand.
CGCTGTGCACATGAAAATACACAGAAAACAACTGGGCTTAAAATCTGTGAGAGATACGAAGGAATTCCAGTAATATCAATCCTGAATCAGTCTAAAATATGAGATATAGCATTACCCTAGTCTCTGCAGCAAGCCCCTGAGCTTTACTCACCAAAATGACCAACAACACTAGTATTGATTGTGTATTTGAGAGAAGAGAAAGTGTGTGCGTATTGAGACATGTGAAAGATATAAGAGAATGTCTGTGTGTGTATGAGAGTGGGAGTGTGTGTTCATGTTGAATGTAAAAAGAGCGAGCAAGGGGAAAGTGCTTTTGTGAGAGAGAGAGAGAGAGAGAGAGAGAGAGAGAGAGAGAGAGAGAGAGAGAGAGAGAGAGAGAGAGAGAGAGAGAGTGTGTGTTCATGGCCATCTGTAATTCATATCCTCTTGTGTTGCTGCCTTAGTTTTTTTTTCCATTATGTGCAAAACCTTCCTTTGAGGAGTGGCCCTCTCTCAGTACACCAGCAGGATAAATAGGTTTTAACTCATACAGCATGCTCTCTGCTACATAATCATATTCCTTAATATTCTCTGTAAAATGAGTTGCTCAATGATAAATAACAAATGGCGTGACATTTCAATTTTAATTCTGATTTGTGTGGTGTCTTAAACGGTCTCTGATATTGGATGTCTAATCCTTTGGATCCCACTGCTGTGCAGCAGATTGCTGGGGCGGTCTCCACTCGGCTCCTGGAAAAGCGGTTTTAAACAGTAATCTCTTGTGTGGGTGTTACAATTCCTACTCTCTCATGGAGCATAATATCATGCGTCAGGATCTTATAAAGGGGATTTCAGGACACACTGTCTGTGTTAAAACCAACACCTGTCGTCTACAGCATGTGTGTCTAAAACAACCCCTGTAGTCTACAAGCATGTGTGCCTAAACCAACACTTGTTGTCTAAAAGCATCTGTGTCTAAACCAACACCTGTCATCATATATCAGCACCTGTGTCTAAACCAACACCTGTCATCATATATCAGCACCTGTGTCTAAACCAACACCTGTCGTCTACAAGCACCTGTGTCTAAATCAACACCTGTCGCCTAAAAGCACCTATGTCTAAATCAACACCTGTCTAAATCAACACCTGTCATCTATAAACGTTGTCTGTCATCAGTATGCATAGAAAACTATACCTTTCCTCCACAAGCACCATCTGTGTCGAAAGCTGCGTGGTAATCATAAAGTTATAACGCTTTAAGTGCTTTCCAGGTTATGGCTTTTTGGAAACTGATACTGGGGCTAGGCTCCAAGACTGAAGGGTGTAGAAACATTGTCTGTATGTTATGTTCTAGTTTACATCCCTATGAATCATATTGGCTGCTGTGAATAAAGTATGTGACATAACACTTCATTGAGACATCAACGCATTTTTCTACCACTAAAATATACAATTTCAAGTAACCACAGATCATGGAACCAGGTGAATAGTTTAAATCAGACCTATTCATCTAGATCCGGCGCACAAACTCCTACTTACTCCTATGGGAGTAAGCATCGCCAAAAGACAGGGACTTCATTCTTAATTCTTAATTTTTTTTCATTGTAGTTTTGTATACCTGATGACAAACAGGTAATTCCCAAGATCCCCTATCAATAAAACCAGCACTCACATATTTTTTTGTTCATAATCTTGCTGGATTGATTGAAACAAAAAGCTTACATGCTAGTTCACAAAATGGCATACACAAATATATATATATATATATATATAATTACAAATACATATATAAAATATTAACTAGTAGCTAAACTTTAATGACTTAATAATGAACATAAAACTAAATCATTCAAATAAAAATCAGCCCAATGTGTGTGTGTGTGTGTAGTTTTCTCTGTATGTTTTCTGGCCCGTGTTGGACTAGCATCCCTTAATGATTGTAGCCTGCCTCATGTATTGTGTGTGTCGGGTTAAGCTCTGGTCCACTTGCCAGTTATAGAAAATAAATGAATAAACCTGTTGTACATATCAGCCAGCTGTAGCCAGACACTTCCTCGGCTTCTCCTTATTTGCTTTTTATAGCTTTCAAATCTTCTTTTCCTCAAAGTGTTGACATCGATTCACTTTGAATGCAATTTTCCAGGGGGTTCCAAAGAACTGCAATCAAAAGTAAAATGTCTAAGTCCACTGTGATTCTCTGGCACTGTCCTCTTGTGGCTTGGATTTGTGCAGAAGCCATAATAAATAATACATTCATTACTGGTGTAATTAGTATTAAAAATGAAATGCCCCAGCCTCAGGGACCCTTTTTTTTAAAAACATGGCGCACGTTAAAAAAAGCCCAGGTTTACATTATTTCAAATCGTGCAACTTTAATAGATTAACAGTGCCCTCTGGTTTCCACTGAAAGAAACACCATTCAGTCATACAGATCGTCCTCATATACACTGATGATCCAAAACACAATGACCACTCACAGGTGAAGCGAATAACGTTGATCATCTCCTAACAATGTCAAATGTCAATTTCTGGGTAGATTAGATGGTAAGCGAACAATCAGTTCTCACAGACAACGTGTTGGATACAGGGGAAATGTGCAGGAGTACGGACTTGAGCATCTTTGACAAGGGTCAAATTGTTATGGACAGACGACTGGGTCAGAGCATCTAAGAAACGGCAAGGCTTGTGGGGTGCTCCCGGGCAGCAGTGATGAGTACCTGCCGACAGTGGTCTGAGGATGGACAAACCACAAAACTGTGACAGGGTGTTGGGCGCCCAAGGATCATCGATGCACAAAGGGCAACGAAGGCTATCCCGTCTGGTCAGAACCCACAGAAGGTCTACTGTGGCACAAGTCACAGAAAATTTTAATGATGGTTACGGGAGGAATGCGTCACAACACACAGTGCATCGCACCCTGCTGCGTATGGGGCTGCGTAGCCACAGACCGGTCAGAGTGCCCATGATGACCCCTGTCCACCATCAAAAGTGCCTACAATGGGCACGCGAGTGTCCGAACTGGACCTTGGAGCAGTGGGATGTCACCTGGTCCGATGATTCCCGTTTCCTTTTCCATCACGTGGACGGCCGTGTACGTGTGCGCTGTTTCCCTGGGGAAGTGATGGTACCAGGATACACTGTGGGATGACGACAAGCCGGTGGAGGGAGTATGATGCTCTGGGGCAATTTTCTGCTAGGAAACCCTGGGTCCGGCCTCTTTCAGCAGGATAATTTGCCCTGCCACACGGCACTCCGGAACATTTTGTGGAACATGATGAAGAGTTCAAGGAATAGCCCTGGCCTCCAAATTCCTCAGATCTCAATCTGATTGAGCATCTATGGGATGTGCTGGACCAACAAGAACGATCCACAGCGGCTCCACCTCGCAACTTACAGGACTTGAAGGATCTGCTGCTAATGTCTTGGTGCCAGATACCACAGGGCACCTTCAGGGGTCTTATAGAGTCCATTTCTTGGCGGGTCAGTGCTGTTTTGGTGGTATGCAGAGGACCAACAGCACATTAAGGCAGGTGGCAATAATCTTTAGGCTCATCAGTGAATATTAGTTATCAAAGAGCATAATGGCCCCGTGGCTGGTATAGTGAGGCAGTGCATTGTACTAAAACCGAGGGAATATATTCAGTCTGCTGAAAGTGAATAAATCAATAAAGTCTCCTGTACACCTGCAAATGACCAAAAATTTTAGTTTTTTTTTCCTCAGGTAAAATAAAACATATTTTCAAACTGTTAATTATTTAAATATTAAAACTCTTAAATACCAAAAAGCCACACAAGTTAGTTTATCCCCCCTGCTGGAGGAGTTTCATTTTTTTTAACCTCTTTTAAAAACCAAAATTTAACCTCATTAAAAAATCCAATAGGTACCAATATACATAACCATAATAAATCAATCGCTTATGAAACATAATCGTAAACCTAATGGAAGATTTATGGAGACTTGTTCGTGACAAAAAATATTGTGTTGTTGTAATTCATTTGGCGACATCTAGCGACGCATGGGTGTTTTGTGGCAGTTGAAAATCTTAAGATTCATTTAGACCAGAGCCCTTGAAAAAGAGTTACCAGACGCTTTGATCTCGCCGCTAGCTGGTCACGTGGTTCATGTAGCTCTCAATAGTTCCAAACAAATCCGCACTGTGAACCTGTTCGAATGGGTTTATGCGGGACAGACAGCATCAGCAACTATATCTGCATCACATTTCGGTAAATAATAATGCATAATGTGCATTGATTACTACATTGACTACATGTATAGTAGTATACATTAATCATTTTGAAGGGGGATTCCCAAAAATGTAGAGTACATTTACAGTATGTATGCATTAATAATTTTGTCATGCTTCTTTGGTCATAATTACTCACATCCTAATGTTAAGACATTGACATAAGCATGCACAACAAGTGAATATCAATGAATGCAATCAACTGCTCAATTAAACCCAAGAAAGAAGTTTGTTCAATAGTGCAAAATAAACAAGGCAACCAATAGACCCTTCGCAAAGCCACGCCCCCCCCTTAGTTACTGTTGCTAAGTCCGACAAGCCACTGTCTATAACTGCACTCCCTGGAGAAATATTGTCTAATTTTTGGAAAAACGAAAAAGCGATTTCTGAAAGAAGCAGACAGAAGGGTTTGCATTATGCATTTGTAGGTTATATTCAGGCTGTCAAACTGATGTGAAAAAAATAAAGATAGAAGCTAAAGACTACCAATCACAGAGTAAAAGTGAACCACCGCATCACCTGACGATTGAGACAGAGGACAGCAATATTAAGGATCAACACTGTTCCTGAACAGCTGGGTAGGTCTCTATTCACTATTACAATCCTTAAAAAGCAGAAGCAGTAGGCCTATATAACATTCAGTAGAAAGTTAGCTAGCATTAGCTGACTAACATTACATTAGGAACCTGTAGTGTGCTATAACATTACTCTGGTTAGCTCCGCAGGTTTCTGCGCCCATCCTATCGGACTCATCCATTTGGAGCAGGCAAAGCTGTGCATGTCGATCTTAGAGGAGTTCAACTGGGTATGACCATGTATCTGGATTTGGTTTAGGTTTTGGAAAGGGAATAAAACATACTTCTCCTTTCAACCTCTCCAGGTAGCGATTGTCATTATTACAGGTGTCTCAGAAACAGCGTTTGATTATATTTTGAAAACAGTCAGCAAAAACGTTTTGCATAGGTCAGTTGTATTCAACAAATCATTTTATTATATAATATATCCAGATAGAGGGTAGATAAGTTTTTCCTTGAATGGTTAGTTGTCATAGAAACTCATTCGACCTCCTACAGGGAGAATTCGAAATTTAATGATAATTGGTTTCAGTAACAAGTCTTCTCTCCCTAGACCTGGTCCCACCACAAGGCCGTGCAGGCTCGGTAGCCATTTCCCAAGCTCTTCAACTGCATTAGGACTCTCCCTTGAGACACAGACGCAGACACACAGACACTAGTGAAGACCAGTAGCTGAAAGCAAAGATCGGTAGCTCAAATTAATTGTGTGTCCCATGTTCACTATTTACATGTTTGCAAAAATGTGGATGAGAGCTTGTCTGGGTTATTGTTGGTGGGGTATGGTATTTGTACTCCACTACTTTTATAATATACAATTTTGGTATTTCTATTAAGTCAATAAGCATATACAGCTGCCAGTTTATTGGGTACACCAAGCTGAAACGAATACAGTCTAACAGTCCTGCAATAAATCCTACCTTCATGAAGGTTATAATGTTCAGTTTTTGTTGTTTAGAGGCATTGATTCAACTATATGATTATTCTGAAGGATACAGATCTGTTTCTGACAATTACATACCTTATTGGTTTTGGGAACATTTGTAGATAACTGACTTGCTAGGTCATCAAAGTCAGTCTCCCATGGTTTCACATGTCAGCTCTTCAACAGAAAAAATATGTAAAGTTATTAGCTATCTGCAGTTATACTTTCTTTTTACTATGTTCATCCACATTTATGCTGCTGATCTTATCACCCGTCACTGATGCACTGTCTAACAAACGATGTATGTAATGACTGAATTAACTAAGGAACTACCTTGCTAGATACAAGCTAGCCATGTTATCTAGTTGAGCTGGCTATCATTCATTGAAATTAGGTGTACTAATACAGTACAATTTTGTAGTAAGTGTTAACTTTAACAAATCTGACAAACAAGTTTGCTTGTGTGTGTGAGGGCTTTCTGTGTTTTCTATGTGTTTGTAGTTCTTTCCACTGCCAGTTCTGCCTTTGTTAAGGCAGTCGTAAGCGCATGTGCAAAATAAGGAGCACGTCTTTCTGTTGATCGGTGTCTGACTCCTCTCTTGAACCCAGCAGAGTAGTAGCACTCCAAAAAATGCTACAATAGCTTAGCTTGTGTAGAATCACTGCAAACCAAAGCTTTGTCTGACATTTATTGCTTCAATTTGTCTCCTTAGTTCTCTTCACGGAGCTCGTCATTTTCACTAAGGGGCCAGACCGACAACGGAGGGATTAGGCGCTGCACAATAACCATGCTACCTCCAGCCTTCATCCTTTGGGAAATTTTCTTCTTCAACCTCCTCAGCTGACATTGGTCTCTCTCTCCTCTCCCATACTCCAGGTCTCGGCGTTTCCGTGGTGTAGTTCCAGTGGAAGAGTGTAGGGATCTTTATCTTAATCTTTGAGATACCCGAGTATTTCTTGATTCACAGTATTCCTAGCCATGACTGCATGTAGATTGCATGTCACTATTACTTGCTTTTTATTACAAAGCCTGATAAAAGTAGACATTTCACACATTACATTCATTTAACTTAATACAAAATAATGGGATGCTTCACCCAAAAACACTTTTAACTTAGTCTGTGCTAAGTCCTCTTGAGAATACTCTTGAGTCGCGGACCAAAGAAGAGAGCACACCAATATGCCCTTATGATCATGGTCTGGATCTGTCTGTTTCAGAATATTAAGAACAATAGGAAATAAGGAACAATGGCTTCTGTATAAGATAGCCCACCCAATGTACAGGGAACCATTACACGTTGGACCAGCAATATCAACTTGCATCCATCGGTTTCTCTGTTGGGCTTAACCCGGCTGTGTCCGGTCACTGCAAAAACATTATTTTTGTTAATTCAATTATTAATTAATTCTGAGAAAGCTTGGGGACTGGGGTACACCTACCTTTGACACAAGACCTCCTGATACTGCTGCCAGCCAGTTCAGAGGCACTGGCCTCGGCTATACCTTCCATCTTAGGCCTAGTCCTACTGTGCTGGAGGGCCAGCTCCTCTGCAAGTGTGACATCGGAAGTTGCAGGACCCCCCTTCAGCTAATTTATTCTTTGCTGAATTATCTCACCGACAACTTCTTCTACAAACTACCATACCAAATAATATTTTGCATTTAAACTATTATTTATAGCCATGTTTCCTCTCTAGATTTGGCAGCCACTGCAGTGTTGTATTTTGCTTTTATTATAACTTTTGTGGCAAAATAGTGGGTAGGGAATCTGCCTCCTACCCCTTTAAGATCAGCCAAAATTACATTCCATGCCTCTTGCCAATATAAATTATCCACAGCCTTGTAATTGATACAGCTGGGGGGGAAATGTGTGGATGTTTGTTTGTTTTGTCTTTTGTAACTTTTAAACCTCTGTGTTTCTTTTTAAAACCGTCCCCAATTGGTGATGTGCCAATCATGTGAGTAACAACTCCGCTACACTAGGGTGGTTGTCACACTAAATATTCTTCATAACTCTCCATTATTAATTATTGTTCGATCTGGCAGAAAAAAGGTTCACTGTTGTTAGCCATCATGGCTGAAAATCTTTGTTTCGGTGTCTGGCAATTGTCCCTTTTGGGGCACAACGGGCACACAAAATTATTCTGATGACTTAAGTCTGAATTGAGTTAACCAGACAATTTTACCACTGAATGTGCTGTCAAGGACCGGAGAAAGCCTGAATTCAATTATAAGGTTAACTGAATCTGGCTGTCGTGTGATTAGCCTGAATGGTTAACGCCAGCTAGGTTTAACAGGGCTCTGGAGGAACCCCATCAGTATTATGTTATTAGTTTTAGTAATCATTTTCTAATTTGACTGAAAATCTTATACAAACAAACTTGTGAATATTTGTGAATATTGGCAGATGAGTAAGACAAAAGCGTTAATACTGAGTAAAGAAAACCAAACTGAAAAGTAGAGGTGGAGTGAAGACATTGACGAGAATGGTATAACTGAACAGTCAAAAATTTAATTCCTCGATCAAATATAATGGTACCATAAACTTCTCTGTGCACCGGCTCAACCACAGAAGACTGAAAAATTTATAATTATTAAAAATAAAATGTATTCGATTTCATTAATTTATTTAAACCAATCTCTTTTTTTTATGAAATGGTTTTTACATCTTCCTAATCGCCAAAATTACAGCAGAGCCATTGGAGAGCTTCAATGATAGACAGTATACTGTGATACCATCTGTTCCTTTCATTTAATTGCTGTGGATACACATTTTATGGAGTTTATATGAGCTCTGAGACCTCACATACTTCACAAGTGTTAATGTTCTGAAACGTCTAAGCCAACTATAAAGCATGCTGGAAATCCAGGGGAAAATTACTTTTAAAAAATTATTTATGCCTGGACCCTCATGCCAACTTGAAACATTTCCAGGCTGTTTCGTAGTTCACAGAATCCAGGAATATTATTAAACTAACTCTTCATTTTAGATGATAATATTTAAATGTGCGGTTTCATTAAGTATTTGCTCTTTTAGATTGTACAAAAGAATTGTATGAGCCTTGTAATACGTTATGGTTGGTTACTTAGCAAACACTTTTATCCAAAGCCACTTACACAGCTTACAATTTCTATTTATACAGCTGGGTGTTTGCTGAGGCAATTCAGGTTAAGTATGTTGCTCAAGGATACAACAGCTGGGTCGGACTTAAACCTTTCGGTTAAATGCTAAAATGATATATTCATATAATTGCATATTGTCGTCCAGGAAGGGGTGGTGGGGAAATGACAGAATCAAAGACATTACAAAGACCTAACAGCGAAAAGACACTGAACCAGTTTTTTTTTAGTATCAAGATACTGTACAAGAATAAGCAACAAGGAAACCGAAATGGTTTGCTTTATTCAGCTAATAAAAATATTTAGAAAATTATCCTGGTACGAGGCCTACTTTCATGACAGTTGTGTGAAACAGTCCGATATCCTTTTCAGAGTGTCCTGGTTGTTCTCTTCAGGAAATTCAGTGTGTGTCCCACCGTTTTTTTTCTCCCGTTGTCGCTTTCTAGGCTAATTCCAGCTATTTCTCATTGAAGTGCATCTATCGTGTAAGTGTTCGACCGCACTCCTGTGGTAGAGGACCTTTTAGACCACTAGAGGGAGGCAATAGTCCAGCTCTGCGTGTGGTCACCTTATCCTAAAATGATAATCAGCGATGAGGTCATCACAATTTAACCACATTTGTTAGAATGCTTCCCCTATTTCATTGCAAAGCGTTGAAGAAACCGCAAGACATTACAAGAAAGGGTCATTAATTCCCTCTGAAAGATTCGGTAAGAAAGGGTTTCCTTGCCAATTTACCCTGTGCTAGCTCTCACAGAGCTGTTGTCGTAACCAAAATGCTCCGCTTTGGTCAATCTGTTTGTAACTCGTTTACTTCCGTTTGTTTGTATTTTTAGGGATTTTGGTATTAACTAATTTAAAACAATACTGGTCAATTGCAGTAACTTGGATTTGGGATCATCGCTGGTCTACATATTATGGGTTTTAAAACCCTACAATGGCATACGTTCTTCTCAACACCTGCAAACTTTACTAGATCTCCTGTTCATCAGTGTCACACAGTACCAGAGATTATCATTGGCTCTTTGAGTACCGCCTGAATTTAATGTACACGTGGAACAACAAATTCAAACAAAAGGAAGAAATGGTATTTATTTATATGCTATTTATTTTTAAACATATTTCCCCTAATTGCAAACTTCTTTCAGAATAAACTATGTATGAATGTTTGAACACAAGCAATGATTGATTTATCACTGAGTCACTGTGTGCTACTCAATAGTTGGAATACTCCAGTGTAATAATACAATTGAACTCTTACCTCACAGAACATTATGAACTGAAAAAAACATGAAATGCTCCATTAAATGTGTGTTTAAATTGTGAGGGGATACAGAATTCCATATATTTTCAATAAAAAAATGTATATAATTTAACAGCTACATTGCAATGTTTAGTCAAACATAAATAAATGAAAATATAAAAATAAATGAAATAACTCGCTACTTTAACACCTTTACCCAATATTCAAATAAAGATTAATTTGTAGTCGATTCCAAGGGATAAAAGGCGCTTTAACTGAACAGAGTATAATAAAAAAAAAATTAACACCATGCCTATCCATGTGAAACTGAAATTTGTTTATGAGCCGCTTGAAGGTGGCCGACACAGCCCTACTCCAATGGTAATAGCAGTCGCTGGTCTTGCCTCTGGGGTGAAGGAAAGAAGCCTGTAGCCACTCAGCAGGTTTATGCGGGGAAGTGAGTCTTTCCCTGTGGCAGCTTAAACTGCCGGTAATCGAAACAAAACCTCCACGTCTCGTTCATTTTCAGCACCATTACAACTAGGGTGAACAAGCAGGTTGAGTAACGGTTATCGATCTCCTCCGGGCTTTGGACGGCTGACACCTGGAGAGCAACCACGAGACAGGGGCGAGGGGAAATTAGCCTGTAGCAGGTGCCAGGTGGTTACAGCTAGAGCTCTGACAACCCGTCATGGTCATGCTCCCACAGGAAAGAGATGAAAGAAGTCATGGCAGGTGATGGCTCAGCTATGGCTGGGCTACGGGTGGCTGGCTGACAGATCTCAACCACTACTGCCCATCAGCTACCAACCCAGCCAAAAAATAAAAGAACTAATTAGTAATTGACTATTACTCTCCAGGTGTTGTCACAGGATATCCAGTGTCACGTTTTAGACCGACGTCGGGACCGGTGTTGAGCTGAAAACCGATACCCTGCTGAAAATTCTAATCCTGTTCACATGCACGCGCACATTCTTTTTGGCTGCTATAATTGCTTTACTCAAAGATATAACAAAATACAACTTATGATGTTGCAATAATCATAGTATCTTCAGGCTGTGAATGAATGACTCTTAACTTCCCCTGCAAAAAACAACGAAACCAATAACATATAATAAGTTAATAAGTTAGTTTTGTAAAAAATACACATCGCGACCTCTCGAGACTTGCGGTTTTAGCAAATACTTTATTCTCTGTTTAATCCTGTGGCCATAGAATACAATGTTGCTAAATAATGAAAGGCGGGAGATACTACGATAATTACAATAACATAAAAGTTGTATTGGCTTTTGAGATGAGTAAAGCAACCCTAACTTAAGACAATTTTTTTTTATTATTAAAAAAAAAAGAAGACCGCGAGTGCAGGCGAACAGGCGAATTTTCGGCAGGGCATCCGTTTTCGGCACAACACGGGTTCTCGCGACAAGGGGCTAAACTTTCACTTTCATCAAGTCCGGGATAACGCAATTACACAAGCACTTCAACTATTGCAGGTCGAGCGTGCAGCCACCGTTTTTGTTGGAGTAAGTCAACGATAATATGCCCTTACCCGGTCAACGGAACATTACTTTTAGGGTCTCCAAATTAAGTATTGATTTGTTGCTTTAGGAACGTCACCTATTCACTAGAACCGTATTGTAATCAGTGTACCTTCATTTCATTATGAGTGAATCGTGTAGTTTCAAAATGTCACTATCGCACTCCCCAGGAGCAGAAAAATATTCACATTAGCATGTGATCTATGAAGAAAGATTTAATTACTAGTCCAGAACTTTTCGCTATTAAGTCGCTGATGCTTGTTTAGCCAGCCAAGAACCGACCCGCCTGTCTGCTTCCGCAGGAATGAGAACAGTAAATTACCCTTTTATAAGGACTTTTAGAATGTCATCAGTTAAATCATACACGTTCCACGCGTGACTACTTCAATGCCACGCATTTTTGTACGTCGACAACTGATTTTTGAATCGAAAACTGCGCATTTGTTTTCCGGGGTTGCCATTCTTGTTTGTAGTTTTGTTCATTATTTCAGTCTGAGTAACGGGTTTATTTATCTTAATCCACAGAAAACAAATCTAAATGAACTGGAAAAATATGCTCGGCTTAATTCGAAATGACATTTAATTATGCTCAAATCCAAATTAACCACAAATCAAGTGTCTTCCTTATTAGCCATCGTTACTAGTGAAATTCATTATGTTGTTATGTCAGTTGTGAAATAATTCTCCATATTGCTTAGAAATTAATTTTCTCTCAAGAAATTCAGGAGGTAAAATCGGGCATTTTCGCTATGAGGATCCGCTATGAAGATTAGATTTACAAAATAACTGACAGAAATTCTGTACTACAATATTAAAATTAGTTAATTAATTCCTCTCTTTGAACACCACTAACACTGCCCAAAAACAAACACACCTGGCTGCCAGCCATATGTCAAAACTCTATAGGAGGTGGATGAGCGATCGAGGTCGGAACTGACCGAGTGAAGGGGGAGTCAGCTTTTATGAGTAGGAATGCGTGAGGGTGTCCTTGTTCCGTAGCTTGAGCTTGCGATTTTAACTCAGCATCACTGCAGAGTTTGGGGGTGGCGCAGATTTCTGGAATACTTCACTTTACACAAAAAAGCAATATACACGACCCCACTTTCGCTCTCCGGGTTTTAGAAGGTTGGACACAAGCGATCAGAGCAAAACTGGACATATAGAGGTCGGAGGGACGGTGAAAACGGCAGTAATTACTTTATCCGAAAACAGCCAGCGAAGGAGAAGGTAATTTTTGTTGGAGAGTGTTAGCAGCGTGTAATACAAGTATCGAGCACCCATACTCATTTCGAGGGCATGTAATATATAATTAAATATATAATGTTCCACCCCATTACACAGTTAAGACTGTTATTTAGGCAACGTGTTTAGTTTGAATGATTGATGAAATTGCATACGCTAAAACGACATTTTTCCGACATGAAAGAACACGCTTTCGTTTAAGACCTATTTACGCCACCTTGAACGCATTGGTATTTATTCCCTTCTGACCTCGATTCACTCTGCTTCAATGTCACTCTCGGTTCTTTTCAGAAGATGCTGCTGATTCTGCTCGGTTTCTGGACGGTGCTTCTGCATGCTGACGGCAGGCGCGCGGACATTACGGTCAGTAATAGCACCCGTGGACATTCCCTGGACAGTGACAAATGGCTGAGCGCCGTCTCCCAGTACAACAAGGACAGATATTGGGACAAATTTCGAGATGTGAGTCGTTGGTTAAAATCTTATTTTGAAAGTTTTTCCTTCAATATGGCTGATAGAATCTTGTCGGTTGTCATGCGATAGTAACCTGCTGCCGAGGGGAAAAACCATGTTTAACCATTATTAAATCTGATTTAGATATGTTTAGGAAAAACTCCGTACATATCACTTGTACATTTTTAAACACATTAAAGTTTCTTGTGTACTTGATCGTGGCACAGACAATCGTGTGTACGGTTTTCAAAGCACATCTGGTCAAAGCAATCCTAATTGTTTTGATTTATGGTGTTTCTTTCAACAAATTTGTTTTTTTTTTAATTTGGAGGGTTTTTGAAAGGATGACTTCGCTTGCAGTTGTTTTAATTGTAATTATTTTGATCAATGTTGTAAAGGCTTATAATACTGGAATCTATTATAGATTCCAGTATTGCACGGTGAGTTTCTAGAATCGTGATTCTGTTGCAAATCCATGCATCTACAGCGCCGTGGAAACGAAGAGAATGGGATCGTTAAAACTGGTGCTTGTTTGTCTGTAGTCTGTCTGTCGATTCTGAAGCTGGAGACGAGCGAATTTGAGGCTGCCGATTATCCTCTGCGGTGTATCGGGATGCTCTCTCTTCTGCCGTCTGCCCTCTCAAGCGTCCTGAGCTGCTCTCCACTGTGCTTTATGATCAAGTTGGGGAAAACAGTTTATTTTCCCCAGTAAACTAAGAAAAGAGGTCCAGATTTTGAAGTATGTCTTTTTATTGTCGTTAAAATAGGTTAGGAGAGAGAAGGAAACCAAGATCACTGGTCTTGGCAGGCAGAAGGTGGTGTACTGTTTAAGATTTGCACCTTTGCCCTGAGGTCATTGGATCACATTAGTCACACAAGTTTCTCATTATGAAAACTCACTTTTTCAAAATCCCAAACACAAAATTGAAAACGGCCTGTGATTGCTCCAAAATCTAAAATTTTACTCGAAAAATTTTTACATTGTAGTCAAAACCAAAGAAAAACCAATGTACTTTAAAAAAGCGTTCACATTCCATCAAATGAATAGGTGGCAGCCAGCACTAATTACACACCGTTAGGATAAACGAGAAATGCTTTCATCAAAATTCAGATTTCCAGCCAGATCCTTTACAGACTTTGACATTTACTCAACAGAATAAATGCAGAAAACAAAACTCATATTTTAAGTTTAACCCTACAGTAGTTGAAAGGCATTGGCTGATCAACTAAACTCTCTAATGGACAGTTCATCCAGATTAGATGTATCCCTTTTTTGTTGTTGTTGTTGTTTTTTTTTCCAGTTTTACCCAAATTGTTCACATGGAACCCTAAACCCGAAACAGTTAACCAAAACGGCTTGCCCAAACTGCACAAATATTTTCCAAAATCGAATACTATTCAAAAACTACTCTTCTCGAAATGATATTATTTCATCAAATGATTCACACTAGCTATACAACAAATAGACCTATCTGAGTACTAAAACACATAAATATAATATGTAAAAAATATATACAGATAACTATAACTTTACATATAAAATGTATCAGTATATTGACACCAATTTGAGGATATTTGTTGTTCTGTGTTTTTTGTTCCTGTTAATGGGGTTTGTGTTGCCATAAGGGTGTGTGCATGCTTGCTTCAAGGGGCAGAAAGACTCTACTAATAAAGGGCTCTGCGAGTTTCTCGAGAACGAATCGGTCTAAGACGAGTCCAGTGAAAACGCTGGCGGCAAGGATGGTTGACATTTCACTCTCACCTTCCTGGCATTACCTGGCAAACCACCTGTTCCCTGGACTTGGCTTTCGTCTTTCCGGACTTACCCGCTCGCACTCGGTTTAGCTGATGCGAGCAATGCCCGCAAATGCTACCTGCTGCTACACTGCCTGGGGACTGGGGGTCCACGTGTCTCTTTCACTCTGGGACTGGCTGACACATATGCTGCAGCTGTCACTGCACTCCAGGAGCATTTTTCCCGCTGCACAGGTCGTTTTCCTCCGGTGTTGCAAAAATAGGGCCAGCAGCCGGATGAGTTAATTCCCTAAAATGCTCCTGCTTTGCACGGCACTGCCACGTAAATTTGGAGCCTTGCATGGTTAAATGATTCAGCATTTGTCTCAATTGTCAAGTTGATTGTGCAGTTGCCTGTGCAGCTAAACATATTAGGGCTCCCTCTGTTGCTTCTACTACTGACCTAGCGGTGCAGGTAATGCAGCCTATCCTACTCCAACAGGTCACAGGACCATATCTTCCTGTCCAGCATGCTCAGTAACTTCCCACTCGTTTTAAGCAGCGTTGTGGAAACTGGGTCTCCAGAGCTCCTGACTGCCCAGCACAGGGGAAAACCTGCAGTAACTGCTGTGAATTGAACCACTTTTTCAGGTGTTGTTGCTCTGCCCCAGCTGCAGCATCAGCTCCAGCTACAATACACACTGTGCTCCACAACCCTACTGACTTGCGAGAAATGCGCCCTCTATATCCTGCTTCTCTGCATGTTTTCGCCTCTTGCTGGCTGAGACTACCTGAACTGAGCTGAATCTTCCTTTATCTGATCTATAAATGGATGGGGCTTTTGAGCCATACGAGATACATTTGACCTAATGGGAAGTCATTTTTTTTAGGTATTTACAGATTAGCAACTATAAAGACATTGCAAGTTTGCAGGCAAGGCCTCATTTTACATAGTCTCTGCTACTCACAGTCGAAGTTGAATGGGATATTTTCTGACTTCTCATTATGTGAAAAATGCCATTTAATGGAAGCCACGTTACTTCATAGCTATGCTGCTTCCCAGCATACAAGAATAGTGGTCAGAAATGAAAGTCTTCTCTAAAGTGCTCAACGTTTGAGTGGAACCAGAACCTTTATAATTCGGTTTTGAGAGATATAGCTGAGACTACGAGTGGTTCGGCAACGTTGCATTTCGCTAAGCCTTATTACTGAAAATAAGTTGCTTCTGGTGTTCTGGAAGAAAGGGGAAGAGCCATCTGTAAATATTTGGATCACCAAATCAACAAACGCCGTTCACGTGGAGAAAATGTGGTTTAGGACCAGGCATTCGCTCATTTGCTGTCTTGAGAATATGGAGGGTAGAAAACATATTTGCGCTTTGTTATAAATTCAGAGCAGTATAGGAAGTGGGGGTCATAGGGGGCGCCATACTGAGACAGTGGATGCACTATCTATTTATTTATTTACTTTATTCATTTTTGGGGAAAGGCTACATCAGTTTTTTTTTCTTGATTTTTTTATGTGAAGTAGTTTTCTTCTCACTGTCATTTGTAAAAAACAAAATGGAGCCCATGTAAATCTTAAATGCTGTATATTTGACATTTCTCTCTAATAAAACATATTTGAAACAGCAAATAACACTGTAAAAAGGAAGCACCATATTCTGCAAAAACTGAACACAGTTTCAGTGGATTCTATGCACATAATTTATACAGCATAGCACAATACCGAAGACACAGAAAAACCGTTTGCAACATACTGTCTCTAATTCCTGTAAGGCCACATGGTTTTGTGAACGTCACAAGCAATTTATCCCATGGCCAAGTAATGGGGGAGCAGAGTTTGCCTCAACAGGGAAACATAAAAGAAAGCATGCTAGATAGACAGTGTAGTTAAAACTGTATAGGTGGTTTCTTTTTTTCAGGATTTAGTCACAATTTTGGCTGTGCTTACAATGCTTGCAGGAGGATTCGTGTTTTTGTACACACATGCATGCGCACAAAAAAAATTTAAAATAACAACCAAATAAATAATTTACAGAATGAAAAGAAAAATAAGATTAATTAGCCAAGATTAACTTATTAGCCAGTAAAGAGCAACACATTTTGTTATCCATTGAATAGTGTGGTATTAAAATAATGAATAAATAAAACAAAACAGACCAGACCAGCATTATTCACCGCTCTGCGATCATCACTTTTTTAGTGTTTTATGAGGCTGTGCTCCATTCTTTCAGGGATTTCTACAGCCCCACTATATTTCTTCTTTTGAGTTGAAATCAATCAATTGGCTGAAGGTCTGGAGATTGCAGTGGACAGTCAAGAGGATTGATTTTTTGTTCACTTTTAACCATTTCTTTGTAGAATTTGATGCATACGTGAAGTCGTTGTCATGCTGTAAATTGCCTACCCAGCTTCAGCCTCCTCAAAGAGGGTCAATTTTAGTTTCATTTGAACATAAGATATGGTCCCAATGGTCACTGAGATGCAGTTTGGCGAATCCATACCGCCTCTTTTTTGTGTAGAGTCTTCAGCAAAGGCTTCTTTCCTGAACCTTCTTTCAACCTTGCGGTTGCCTCAAGGATGTTACAGGATGAGTAACAGGTGTAATCACGGTGCTTATGTGGGAGGATCCAGCCACAGGTACCCCGTTTTGTCCCGATCTTGACTGCAGAACTCTGTCCAAATGATTGACGTGGCGTGACTGTGTTTCACGTCTTTAAGTCATGCCGCCACACCGCTCCTATAGACAGGCTGGATGGTTTGCATCAATGGATGAAGAAACTCACTCTCGGCACCATGTGGGGGTTCTAGGAACTGCCAACCCAACACACTGGCGTAAATGGTCTCATAGCCCCATAGTAAAAAAACAAAACACTAAAAATAATAATATAGGTGTTTCACAGAAGCACGTTCTTTCTGACACCTCCACACACTTGCATATCCCCCACAAAAATCTCTGTTGATGTTAGAATCAGCGCCATTGGCTAGGTTGCCAGGTCATCCCCTAAAGGTTGTTCCTTTTAATCTTTTTCAGTTCCATTGACAATCTTGGCTGATACCTGACGTATGACTAAAAAAAGAATAATAAAACCATAACCACTGAACCAAAATAATGAAGTGCGATGAAGCTTATTGATGCTGTTATCTTGTGACTATAATGCTGTGAAAGGTACAAGGCGAGCCTGACGAGCCTGGCTTCTTTCTCTTGTGTTTTATCTGTTACTGAGATACAAAACCCCTTATAAATACACTTCACTTTGGAAGGGTAAACTGTGGAGAACCAGGCAGTGATGTTGTAAGGAGAAGAGTTTGCCGTGTGTGTTTATGGTTTTGTATGTAAATCTCCCTGTAATCATGCGGTCTCGTTATCTAAGCTGTACCCAGGATCCAATTAACGCACATGGCTTGATTTCAGCGAAACTAGCCGGCCAGCCTCCTGTTCCTCCTGCCAGCCTTTCAGTGCTCCTGTTCCTCCTGCCAGCCTTTTATCGCTTCTTCCAGGCTCATGTGATTCCTCCCGTTCCTCCTGCCAGCCTTGTGTTGGCGCTGCCAGCCTCAGCTTACTCATTTCAGCCTTCCATTACTACTCTGTTTCATGCTGCCAGACTCTTGTTGCTCCAGTCCGGCTCATGCTACTCCTTCCTTACTCCTGCCCATATTTATGGCAAACCAATGTTTTTTGTTTTGCACATCCCAGATTGTCATGGGTCTCATTGGTCAAAGTCCTTTAAAAAGCAGGGAGACTGTAATTATCCTAGGTTTCTTGACAACATGAGAAAGAGCTATGATGAGCACAGGTCATTCACACAGTCAGGTCCTCCTTGTGTATTATTTTAGCAGTTGAGTCAATGCTGTGCATGTCTTGGAATATTGAAACAGACGTGCATCTTTCCCAGACTCTCAAAGCAGACCCTGCATGACTCCCAAATTAATTCATTAATCTATTAATTAATTATCCTTAATTAATTTCCAGCAGTAGCAGTTTTGACTTTTTGGTAACTATAACATTTATTCACTTTTTAATGATACAGTTAAGGTTTTACGAACAGGCAAAGCATTCATCTTGAGAAAGGTCCTCAGTCATAGGTTCCTGCCAGCTCAGCACCAAGGAGTGGTTCAAAGGGCAACAATCCCTTATGGACAGTTCCTGACTCAGCTTTATCAAGGTTCCCTAACCAAAGGCATGGCTGACCAAAACACTGACACTTATTTTTGTGTGTGCTCTGAATAGATTGTGTTATGCGGGAGTCAATAAATGTTAAACAAATATAAAGGGAACTACTTCGGTGAAGGTCAGATTAAATAATTGAACAGGGAGAGATCTTTGATCTGTGGTTTTGTCATGGTCTGAGGATGGAGAGGAATAGGCCCTTTGGGGGTTTGAGTATTAACATGCATTTGAAGTTTAAGTTCTGCTTAGATAGATGAGGCTGTGTTATCACTTTGTATCGTGTCATTGTGACATTTACTGGCTCACTGAAGTCAGGGGCCAAGCAAATGTGGATTTTTCATGGTCGTATTAATTTAATACAAATGTCACAGATTTCAATATCAATTAAGTGCTTACTGTAAGCCTCAAATGTCCCCCAAATTATATCTTCAATTGGTTAACGTTAGCAATGAAGAATAAAAGTCTAGAAAACACGACATTATGAAACACAGAGTGTATTTTCCCCCACAGCACACTCAGAAGTCCCTTCGACCTGGTACACTGTGCAAGGTACCTCAAAAGACCTTGCACAGTGTTTCTTCTTGTCCATGCAATTAAGAACATCATTCAAAACCATTGAAGCATCTGAGAGGGTGCTATGGCCATGTCTAAAGCCGGATTGATGTAGAATAGAATGCATTTAGTAGTTAAGAAGGCTATAAGTTGAGTGTTTATCAGGGATTCTGAAAATGAATTCTTTCAAAATGGGGCAATAATAATTTAGATCATTTGGGTCACCACCTCTGTAAAGGGGAAACACGTGGGCCACTTTCCAGACTCCAGGAATGACACCAGTAATAATCTTAGGACCACAGGGTATGAAAAATATTAACCATCAGATGTCATAATTGCATTTTTATATAATTTTAACATAATATATCGACTACAGATATCACAATTTATGAGGCACTATAGTAATTGTAATTCCACACCATTTGGACTGCTTTAGACTTTAAGGTTATATATTGGTGTATTGGCTAGATGAGTATGTATTTGTAAGCAAATCTGCATAAATCTGGTATAATATTTTGGGTAGGCTCAGTATAGAAAAGTTTGGGAACCCCTGATCTATGTCAAGATAAGTTATCTTGCTATAGTTACCTGTGGTAATCCAATAGCTTTCTTGGCAATTTTCTCATTAAAAACACATTTTCCTAGTCAATTCAAAGGCCTACCATAATGTAGCATGCCTGGGTGTGTACAAATATAA
>JAOYSI010066817.1:0-22880 GCA_025775065.1 Hiodon alosoides
ATAAAGTTATGCGAGTGTTTTAAAAAGCAGATAGGTAAACTTAAATCGTTATTATGCATTAAATCAAGAAACCACGTATTCAGTATTTTTATTTTAAGACATTTGCGTAGTTTATACATCCTTGCACATGTTTACTGTATTCATGCAATATTATTGTAATTATTATTATTAGTAGAGGCGATATTATGGATCACAACAAAATATATTTGCTGATATTTTGAATCAACATTTGTAGGAGTAAATTAACTGGCTATTCGCCCTGGAAAATATATAAAATCATAATATATATTATATTGGAAATACATAAAATCATATCAGAAAGAAACACTGAAATTGTTAAACACTTAAGCTGCATGCCTTGATTGTACGCCAAGACATTCTGTGCTCCGAGAGCCACTGCTGCAAGAGAGAACACAGTAGTGCCAGTTACGATTTTTCTGTTTTGTTTTTTTTCTCCTTGTTTTTTACGTTCTGGTATATTTCTAGTCATTACGTTACATCTGCATGTATGATAAATATACGTAACTGTTATTCACAGTAAAATAAACACCTAATGTTTCGCAGTTAATACAATATTACCACCCCGTCTACCCCTTTCGAATGGTTTGAATGGAACAGTCTGTGATATTTATATAACCGGTGGAGGACAAGTTGGCGCAGTCCGGGGGCATTGTTTAGAGCTGGTTCAGTGTTATTACTGTAAACCGTGTATAATTTTACAGAAAGCGATAATAGCTTATCACGTTGATAATTTAGTGCCAGGTGTTATACTTGTAAGTTTATAAATAATATTCAAAATTGTGCTACAAACGAAACCACCGCTGGCTACATAGTGACGCTAGACCGTTGTTTTGTGGCTATTGGCAAACAGACGTTTAACCCGGTCACAAAACAGCACTTGGTGTTAAAATAGTCCGTCGTTTCTAGATTGAGGTTCGATTCAAATACAACTTCAAAATGGCCCAGTGCCTTTACCTTCGATAAATGGTGAACACCCAAAAATGTTGGTGGATAAGCCTTTGTGACTTGTGACTGAAGCTCACCATTTTAAAATGGGTTTCGCCAGCTAACCCAGACCTAAATAAGGCGCTCAAATACGGGATATCGGAAAGCATCTTTTACGAAATGTACTCATGAAATTAACCAGTTACAATATTTAGTCGGAACGAACATATTTCTAGTTTATTTTTGTAATTAAATTAGTACTTGAATGTTTATCTCGCAAATAAACCAGACAGGAAGTCAGTAACGTGATGTAGCAAGTAAAGCTAGGTGTCTAAAAGCGAAAGTGCAATCTTCATATTTAGTCACCAGAACTAACATTTTCCCTTCGGAAAGTTTATTTGTTGCGTTTACTTTAATCCGAGTGTTTATGTTAGTACGAACTTTAAACTGTGCAGTCTAGGCGAGCCGGTAGAAATTCACCCAAGCTCGCTTGCAAGTTAGTTCCCACACCCGAATGCCGCCGTGTTTCTTAACCAGGCACATAGCTTGCTGGCAACGTTCCCCGATTTCCTTAAAAAATGTCTATCGTCGCAAACGACGGCGTTTTCTTGATAAAAGATGTAAAGCCGGGATTGAAAAATTTAAATATCGTCTTTATTGTGTTGGAAATAGGTAAGTTTCTAGTGTTTACTCGGCAAGCTCGTCGAATTTTTTTTTTGCCTTCGTCTCTTATTAGGACCTACTGAGTTTGCGCAATAACGTTTTAAATGACCACCTTTTATACTATAGTTAGAGGATGTATTTCGATTACTTTTTAATTCAACTTAATTCATTAATTTGGTTTTAGTTTATGGGATGTCTTAGTGTAAGCGAATCTTACCCTATGTAATGGACTTCCGTTAGTTATTTTGTTTTGAAGTTATGAGATATTTAAACACGTGACATACTTTACAATCAGAAAATCCAGCCATTTGTTAATTGAGGGACATGCCTCACTTGTGTGCCTCTCTCTGGCAGGCAGAGTGACCAAGACGAAGGACGGTCATGAGGTGCGGTCCTGCAAAGTAGCGGACAAGAGCGGTAGTATCACCATCTCTGTCTGGGACGAGTTGGGTAGCCTCATCCAACCTGGTGACATCATCCGCCTGACTCGAGGGTAAGCAGTGCCTTGTAACTTCTACAACTGTAGTAACACTGTGCAATGTCTACCCTGGGTTTTACCACGTGGCCCTATTCCTTCCAGGTATGCTTCTATTTGGAAGGGCTGTCTGACCCTCTATACTGGAAGAGGAGGGGACCTACAGAAGATTGGAGAGTGAGTGAACTATGTTAATACTTTGCTTTATCTGATGAGTCACATTTTTCATTGCGCCTATTACCATACTATTGTAAACATGCAGATGTAAGAAAATAGAAAAGAGCTCCTAGGTAAATTACAAGTGGCTAAGGTATATTTGTAACAGTTTGCTTTAAAGTGCATGTGAAGAACTGCATTTTTAATTAAAATGTGAAATACTACCTTGCCTCCTGCTGCATAGTCATTACATATCATTAAGACTTTACAAGTTCCCTTGTTCTATCCATTCTTAAGGGGGTTACCCGTGTGCACCTGTTGGTGTTCCTTGTGTTCTGTCATCAGGTTTTGCATGGTCTACTCAGAGGTCCCAAACTTCAGTGAGCCCAACCCAGAGCTGCTTGCTCAGGCAAACCTGCAAAACAAGACTGTGAGTTCATCTGCTAGCCCTCTACAATGCCCAGGCCACAACTGGGTGATTATACCCACTGGCTGCTCCCTTAAATACGGGTGACAACCTTGGTTATTACTGTCACTGAGAGTCCCTGTCTCCAGTCTGCTGACCTGAGCTCATGATTTCTCCTAGTGGAGAAACATGGTGTGCTTTACACCATCAGAACTTGTGGTGTGCAGCTGCAGTTTCAGAGATGCTTCTCAGGTATCCTGCTAGCTAGGGGCAGTGCTCCTGCATCATGTGGGGGGCTGGTAATGCCAGTTCCACCGAGAAACATGTGATCCTCTTCTTACTTGTATTGCTAGTGGTAAAAAGTTTTAAATATTTTACGTCCGTTATGGAATGAGTGTCAGTTGTAAATGAAATGGCCATGTAACAGTAGCCATCTACCACACAGGGAAAAGTAGAACAGCGGAGCAATTCGCCAACCAACCAGAGTTCAGGTACATCTTTACAGGCAGGTAAGTGCGAACATAAATTTTTCAGGAAAGTCACAATAATTGACAAGCGAACTGTCTGTCTTATACAAACTACATAATGTGGTTTCTGTCTGTCTTATACAAACTACATAATGTGGTTTACCCACTACTAGTCCTGATACGTTGACATGCTAAATCATTCTGGGTTTAGTTGTACTAGTTAGAGGCCAATGTAGAGTAATGGAATCAGAAATTAGTGATTCTTGAATGCATTGAATTATTCCTAATTCTAACTGGCACTTGACTAATTTTGTTTCCAGACCTCATGTTGTATGTTGAATGTAATTTTTCTCACAGGAAACGGTTCCTTGCAGACCTACTCCACCAATAGCTCCCCTGTCTCTCGAGGTGATGTTCCCATGTGCGGGGTGGGGCGGACCAATGGACGTGGTCCAGGGAACGGTGCGCAGCAGACCCCTGCTGCCTCAAAACCCTCAGTTGCCATCAGCAACGGCAGGGACCCACGACGTGCGTCCAAAAGATGACATGCCAAAGTCCTCAGAACCCAATGCCCCCCTCCCTCCTTGGGAATGCACAGAAATGCCCTTCTTCACCACCACAGTGCTAGTGTTGCTCTCCACTGTTGCCTGTGTCATCCTTGAAGAAGTCCTCCGTGTTAAAACTACACACACCTACTTGAACACTTGATGCACTTTCTTCTTAATTTATGAAGAGCGCAGGTCATTGCTGTTACTGTCAGGAATGTAATTTCTGCTTTGTTAATTGAATTGCATTGAGTTTGACTGCTTATGTTTCTCTTGACCAAAACATACCAGAAGTGACCGTGTAAAAGCAAAGGTGGTAGTTAAATTTTTACAGGTAGGCAGATTAAAATATGAAGAACAATAAAGTGTAAAAGTACAATTATTTAATCAACGTCTCTTTTGTAATTAATTCTGTTATTGAAGTGAAAGCCAATCGTCCCGGGCTGTGACGTTTTTAGCTGGCGTAGGAGAGAAAACTACTTCAAGAACAATGTAAGTAAATGATCAATGGAATTTCTGGAAGGCATTAACTACCTGCAGTAGTCTGCTTGTACGCAGACGTAAGTGAAATAGGACGCCTTATTGGCTATATTCAGCACCTTAAATCAAAATTTGAAGCTCCAGTGGAATACGTAGTTGTTTTGTAATGGGCATGCGCACACAGTGTCGGTAGTCCGCGCTGTTTCCTGACATTGGTATCCTATTTTGTTAATTAAATGAATGATAGGCCTATAGTATATTTACAAAATAATTAACTTTAGGCTTAGTATGAAATGTTACAAAACCAAAAACCCATAGCAAAATGTAACATTAGAGAAAATATCCATACCAGTCCATGCTGTACGTATGTTGAACAGCAAGTGTCGCTGTAGTTTTGCTTCATATTCAAAAAAGCAAGGTACTTCGATGCTTTTCTAAGCCAGGGAGTAGTATAGCACATCCGAACGGTTGCCGTTGGTCTGCGTAATAATTGGGGCACGGATTATGATGACAGCCGCAGCTGGATCTTCCAAGGGCTCAAATCTGTTGCTGACAGGGACTGAAGGCCGCCCCGACTGTCCCCCTGTTTTGCTTAGGCTGCCTGCAGTCCCAGGAAACGAGTCGCATCGGTCCTTCGGCATACCTGAATCGTAGCGACTCCCAGAAAGTGGCATCTGATGATAGCAGTCAGCACAGTGTTTTTTCCCCGGGGACATACAAGTTAGAGAGTCGCCATGAACACATCCCTTTCATTTGAAACCCTTTAAGCAGAAGGGGCCATTACGCCTGTAATGTCTATAATAGCTCATGAAGAAAGTGTCTGTATGTCGAACAAGCTGCAGCAGCTACGCGGGAATGAATTTTGTAACATATTCAGTTACTACCTAGTGAACTTATTTATTTACGTCTACGTCTGTGTAAAGACAGACAATACCACTCTATATTTCAGCTTTCAGCTAGTTAGTTAGCCCGCCAGGTTCTTTTTTAACCAGTTTGCGAACTGTGGGTGGTAAAATTACATGTTTGTAAAGTTAACTTGCTGGGCTGTGTAAACCTCGCCATGATAGCTACATCAGTGACCAATACGTAACTTAGTTAATGGATTTTTCGGGTTTTCAGCTTGTTTGAAAAAATATACATAAAAATACGCGCAAACATCCTCATGTCCATGTTGCACGAGTGTCCGTTTTACATTTGGATAATAGACATCGTATTAGCACATTGAAAACCAATTTGTTAACTGGCTTCACAAAATCTTGGCTGCGAAGTTGTCTCCTTTCTAGTAATCCAAGTCGCCTATTCGTGGGCTGTTCCCAACCTAACTATACCAATGCAAATGGTCCATACCATAATACGTAGTTTGAAGCATTGCAAGAATGCCATAATACATTACTTTTACATGTAACCTACATAAAGTTTCTGCCATTTAAGTGGCAGGACATATTAAATATATGCAGGGAGTAAACAAAATATAATTATATGATTAATGTGTATTTCAATTTAGAATTCCCACTGCAAACATTGCAGTATAGGTGACAGTTTTTTTCTCTCTCTAGGTGTCCTTTCGTTTTCTTTCTGCTTGTGGTATTGTCATAACCTATAATATTATTGCATTTTTAAATTGAGTTTCTGGAGTGTTATACGTTGTTATTGTGAATATAATGTAGTCGATTTTATACTGTAAATAAAATAAAACGTCTTCAAGTGTCTAGTTATTCATCACAGAGTGCTTAGGCTAACACTTATTTTTTCATTTAACATGACAAAAGTAACATGCGACAAAAGTAAAAGATGTACATGACGCCTCTGATCAGATTAACCCCTCGACATGTCGGAACCTGATTAGAAGTAATCTGGATTACTCTGGATGTTATTTTGGGTGGATAAGTGTGCCACTAGCGTTGCTGAACAGGGCTTGTATTTTGCCAGCGCTGTAAGGCACACCCCAGCAAGCGGTGTTGTCTTGTCTTAGTTCCTGGGGTTTCGCATTCCCAGGGGCTGTTAGTATTCCTGGGATGCTGCGAGCCTCCCCGGGCCCAGTGACAATCCCCTTATCCCCAACAGCTGATAAATGGCCACACTGTCTCCCTTTTCCCTGCTCCAGCCATGGCAGCGTACGGAGATCATACGCCCGTCTGCTTCCTACCACCGACGAGGAAGTGGGCTGCTATATTGTCAGAGAGCTGGTTGTAGACTAGTTTTCTCCAGGCAAAACAGCAAGTTTAACATTTACATAGTGTAGTCAGTACTTCACTTTAATAACATACTAAATATGCAGCGTCGTCATGCTTAGTGTTCTAAATAAGCCTCTAAAAAGAAAGTTACAATCGGACATTATGTTGCCTAAAACATGGTTTTACAATTGCTTTCCAACCTGTCCCTCCATCCCTCCAGGAATTCCAGCAGGAGATGAGTATGCAGCCAGAGGGAGTGCAGTGGCAGGGCCGGAGCTTTGAACAAGTGACCATTGGGTGACTGACCGCAGGGCGCTGCTGGAGCTGGTGGCCAGCGGAGCAGCACTGCATGCCCACGTCACGCCCTACGAGGTCCGGGACCCGATGCGCCGCTGGGTGGGCAGAGAGCACCGTCATTTTGTGCAGACCTTGGAATAGCTGGGGGCTCGCCTCACCAACACATTTCATTTTGAAGACAAGCCTGCGTCTATTGAAAACCACTTTAGGATCATTCAGGAGTTTTGATTGGGTTACACGACTGACGGGAAATCCTATCAGCTGTTTTAGTCCCAGGCCCTTTGAACCGTGGGTGTGGACACGGCCCTAGCAGCAGCTACTCAGTGGAACAGACTACTCAGATCAGGCCTATTCTTCGGCCTTTGATTTTGAGCCACCACTGAGCAGTTAAGGTTGAGTAAATAGTTACATAATAAAAAAGAAATGTGTTTGTTACAGGATTAATTAAATTGACAGTATAAAAAAAACTTTGTCATTATAAAATCTAAATGTTATTATGTATTTCGACAAAATATGTACATGGAGTTCCAGAGTTATGCTGTTAAATTGTTTTAATTACCCATCCTGTCCATTTCTCAAATTTAGATTTAGATCAGTTAAGCTTAGGTTTGAAATGGTGTGCAGGTCCGTTTTTCCTCCGTTTATGTGCATGCTTTTGATAATCTTTTTTCTAAATCATTTTCTTGGAGTCTAAAGGGTAAGTTAATAACTCAATTATAACCCTATAATTAACATATTGAGTTTAAAATTCCGAAACTCAATACATCTCTTAAAAGCTTATAGCAGCCTCTGAAACGGGATGCCAGTAATGCTTTTAAAAGCCTTTGTTTAAATATCTGCCAGGTCACTTGGAAAGAGTCTTTATGTATTTATGTATTAGTCATGCATTCTGCTAAGAATGGTTTTATAAAGGAAAATGTTAATAAGCTGTAAGTAAGCAGTTTCTACACATGAATACTATGTGTGTGTGTGTATATATATATATATGTAGAGTATGTTTTTGTGAGGTAATGTAATGTGTCCTGGGTGCAGGTGAGAAGAGAGGGAGGAGAAAGCCATACCAGGGAGGTGAGGTCATTTAGCGAGGCCGCAGGCATGTTCTAAACAAAAGTATGTGGCTGATATTACTTCCCCTCCGGAGACATCCCCCCTGAGAAAAGGTGATTCAAACTGAATATAAAAAAGTGTGGAAAAACAAGAAGAAACGACCATATTGGCCTGTTTATATAGCTGTTTTATTCTCCAGACTTGGTATGCCTTAAACACACACATACTATTATGCGTCCAGTTGGATTTAGGTCTGCAGAGCTTCTGCAAGTTTAGATTAGCTGCCCTAAACTGACAAAAGTGAAAAGACTTTGAAGTGGAAAGCAAAAACGTGCTCTGCAAGCTGAGTCACCAGCTTTCTCGTATTGACACACTTAATGAGTGGCGAGTGCATTTGGCCCTCCCTGTGACTCCCTTTGACACACTTAATGAGTGGCGAGTGCATTTGGCCCTCCCTGTGACTCCCTTTGACATACTTAATGAATGGCGAGTGCATTTGGCCCTCCTGTGACTCCCTTTGACACACTTAATGAGTGGCGAGTGCATTTGGCCCTCCCTGTGACTCCCTTTGACACACTTAATGAGTGGCGAGTGCATTTGGCCTTCTCTGTGACTCCCTTTGACACCCTTAATGAGTGGCGAGTGCATTTGGCCTTCCACGTGACTCTTTTTGACATATTTGAGAGGCATCATTTTTTTAAATAAAATTATATACTCACAGAAGTGTTCATAGCCTTTTTTTAAATTGTGTATGTGGATAAAGAGACTTATACACCTATTCTTATAAAATTATACAAATAATTGATCATTTCAATACAGACATTATTCTGAGATTATGGTTAATCTCTCAATGCTGGTAGTATGCTCTGGCTAAAAACCAGGGCAGAACAGAGGCAGCTTGTCATGTGTACCAACCAGCGATCATCACCACAAACAATGTCCTCTTTTACACTTCCCTCACACAAGAGTGGACATTCAGTCGCTCACATCTGCATGAGTTTAACCAAGTGTGCTCGTCTTGTCAACCAACAGACTACAGTAGTGTTTCTCAATGTGCAACGAACACCTTCTGTCCCTACTCTCCCAGAGGCTTGCTGCTGGCCAAGCAGTTACTCTCCTGTATTGCACCAATACACGTCTCAGTGACTATCACGTCCTGAACAGAATACCGTTCTCCTTTCGCGTGTCTGTGCTTGCGTGTTTTTCCACGCCTACAGGTTACAACGTGTTTCTTAATTCTGACAAACTTTGCTTGCCCAAGAGTGGGCACTGAGGCCTTCGTAATTTCTTCTCTAAACTCCTAGCACTTCCCCACCTGAAAGACTCCATGTCATCCTTTCACTTACTTAACATTAAAAGAAACACTGAAAATGTGCTACACCGACCGCTATGTGAACATACTTGTTTTTAAATAAAACAGAAAATAAAATATAACTTTATATAATGAGCCTTACATTATATGTCCAAACTGTACTTTGAAACACACATCCAGTAAAACTTGTGATAGACCCTGGCTACACTAACAACAATCAGACTTAGTTTGGCACTAAAGTTATAAACGGTATATACAGTACATTGCATTATTGCATATTCAAACAAATGTATCGATGGCATTTTTAAATACAGTTACTATTTAAGCTTAAAACTTAAAATAAATGCATCTTTAAAAACCATAGATGCATATGACATAGATGTCCCCCACTTTCCAGGTTCAAAACTGGGCTGTAAACCACCAGGTTCAGATTGGTTCCTCCCAGTAACCTGCAGTCTTGAGCTGTGAGACTAGCAGAGGGAAAAGTACATGCAGCCAGGACAATAGAGGGAGGCTGACGTCTTTTGCCAATGATTTCTCAACCTCTGTGACTAGTTTAAAACTATTCAAGATGCAAGTTAAAACATACTTGTAAAAGGGGTGGGGTGGAAACGTTTTACTTTCCTGAAACACTCAAGCATCAAGTTTATCTATTGTGAACCTCTATCCCTGGGTGGGGTAATGCAGTTTATAAAAAAGATTAGCCTCTCTGAAATAACCTGAGATGAACACAATGGCTTTTGCTGGCTTGGTGATCAGTGTTGGTCAGAAATGACAAGATGTTTGAATGATTCAGAGTGGATGTTTTCTCTTCATCAGACTAAAGGTGGTGCATCCCAGGGACTCCTAGACTCACTAACCCCCCACCCCACCACCCTCTTGTGGCTCTCGGCGCATTTTAACCATGGTTGGCAGTGTTCTGAGGGGAAATTTCACCCAGTGGTATTTGGCACATAACGGATGATAAATGCACTAGAAGCTCTGGGTCTTCCGTAACTTCATGTACCGAGGAAAAAAACCTCATGTGAGCCAGTTGGACTCTAGATCGGATCACTCTGCACCTGGTTGCTCCACGTTCTCTGTTAGACCGAGACCCTCAGCTGGAACATTAATCCTATTGTCCCAAAGAAGAAACAGCAGACAACGCTAGGGAAAGCTGGGTTGGGAGAGCCTTGGGTCTGTGGGGCCTTGAGGATACACAGGCCTGACCCACATGGAGAGCTCATCCTTCAGTGGAGGCTATGGGCTCAGACAGCTCAAGGGATTTGACCGATGACCGTGACTGCAGGAGTCTTATGCATGCCATCCCCCGCTGCATGGGGAGTACCCCGTCTGAGCTGTCCTTCACAGAGTAAAAACACTGCATTCCTGTCGCCAACGCCTAGTTCTGGGAAATAATCCCAAACACGGCTACCAAAAGCTTTTACTGCAGTCATAAAGGGCTATCGCAAACACAGATGTACTTTAAACCCATCCATTTCTATATAGGCTTGTAGCACAACCCATACAAATTCTGCCACCATTTGAAATACCAGCCAAATTTAAAGAGCTATTAAAATACATATATGACATAATATAATCTGTTATACATAATGTTACACATTACAATACAAATTAAAATGTTCTAGGTAAAAATAGGTCATTTCTGTACATACTATAAACATTTGGATCATTTTACTATTTACTATTATGTTGCAGCACGACTCTGTCTATGGAGTTGAAAGCATGTGAATATTATAAAAACTGTGTGAGGCAGAGGCATCAGTCTAATGGAAAATAAAAAGGGCAAAGCTGATCCGTGTAGTCACCTTCCTCCCATTCTGAGATGAGGGGACCAGAGAGAAAATGACTTTCACATTCCCGAGACTTGCACACGAAATGCAGGTTTGATTTGTTTAGTCAGTAACTACAGCCACAGAGAACCATCTATAGACTTAGTAGCTAGACAGATTGACATGGGTGGGGTGGCTTTGCGTGAGATGCTGAGAGAGAAAACATTTGGAGTCGAAATAAACGCTCCAAGGCAGGCAGGTCTGGAGCCAGGCAGGCAGACAGTTGTGCAAGCATATCAGCAGCCAGGGCTATCTAATATATTACAGTTTGTTATTCACAACTGATGATACTAAATTTTCAAAATATGCAGGTCTGAGACTTTGCATAGAAACTTT
Organism: Hiodon alosoides; assembly: GCA_025775065.1. Taxonomy (NCBI): domain Eukaryota; kingdom Metazoa; phylum Chordata; class Actinopteri; order Hiodontiformes; family Hiodontidae; genus Hiodon; species Hiodon alosoides. The sequence continues at coordinate 11,136 of JAOYSI010066817.1, forward strand.
AGTATTCGTATGAATACTAAATGTGGGTAAAAGTGCTCTCAGACAGACAGGCAGAGACAAGTTACAGGAAGTTTTCAAAAGTTTGCCAAATCCAACAATTCCCTTCAATGTTAAAAAAAAAAAAAACAGTTTTAAAGGGATGCAATCACTTTCATCAGTGGGCGCCCTCGCCCACCAGCGCCTCCTCAAAGCGAAACCTCTTCCCGAATGAAGATTCCAGGAAGTTCTCCTTGTCCTCGCGATCCTCAGCCGGGACGGCCCACTTGCCTGCACTTCTCTCCCGGGGGGTGTTGGGTGTGGGCAGCTCAGTCTCTATGCCTAGTTGCCACAACCAGGGGTGGGCCAAGCAGTCTGCAGCACTTGGCCGGTCCCTGCATGGAGGAGAACAGAGTGCCTAAGTATACACAGGGATCAATAAGGAAGGTCCGATGGTTCGGGGGCCGCCTAATGTAAGTAATGGGATGTTTCCCTTAAGAACCCAAAAATCTCTGAGCAGATCCTCCTCACTGGCAAATCTATGTGAGAGGTAAAGGTGGACCGAGAATCGGTCTGACGTCGCTATCCCGTTTTGGCTCTAGAAAGTACTTAAACCCCAGATCCTGACAGAGAGCTGAACCATGCCAGTGGCATGTTTGAGCAACAGAACCTGGATCTAGAGACCCATGTCTGAACCATGCCGCGGAACAGAGGGAGAACACAGGCAAACTGGGGGGGTAACTGGTCCAAACTGTGGTTAGCACTCACAGGCACATAGCCCAGTATTCCAGGTGGTCCTAGTGAAACGGACCGCGAGCCTGTGACAGCAACATGCTAGGGCTGCTGCAACTCTTTTGGTGGAGCATGTACATGCTGGGCCAGCGTTGAAGAAGTGGTTACCTGCACTGGCTGGAGGGCATATAATGACTCTGGATAGGGTTGCTCCTGGGGGCCTCACTGTGGCCTGCTAAACGACCGAGACCACTAGTTGGCAGCAATGCTCGTCTCGCTCACTTTCGTAGGCAGTCCCCTGGGACGTTCTTCATAATGTTCTCTCCTTCCCTGGAGTACCATGCCCTGGAATGCTTTCCCGAACTAATGCCCTTCCTCTAGGAACAGGAGCAGTCTCTAGAGACACCCCTGCGGAAGTCTGGCCCGATCAGCACCGTTCTTTCAAGCAATGCTCACAAAAGGAAGGGTCTTCTAAAACCTAATCGACGCATGCAGGAGTGGTGACCATCCAGTCGCGATGGAAGAGTAGCGCAAACCGTACACTTGAGGAAAGTCATTCCTGACATTTTACATTATATCAAAGGTCGCCACAGACATTGAAAACATTGAAGCTGACGCTGAAACGTTGAAGTGTACATTGAAAGTGGTGAAGCTGATTCTGTAACTTCAAAGCGTACATCGAAAGTGTTGAAGCTGAGGCAGAAAACGCAGAAGCCCCATCAGCGTTGAGGGCGTTGAAGCTTGGTCAATTTCAGCATTGAGAAACTATTAACGTTGGGACACAACATCGACACTGAGGTCTATGCTTATTTCCGAGATACACACATCAAGGTTAGCCAACCCAGATTAGGTGTTTGGTGTGCCAAAAGGCACAAAATAATACAGGAACTGAATGCAACACACACCGACAACCGGAAGCTTTTTTTCAACAAGCCCTGTCCTACACATAGCAAAACTGTTAGCTCCAGCCAGAGACTAAACAAGACTTCAGTCGCCATCAATTAATTTGTATATTACTGTGGAGAAATACACAGAACTACGGTTCTAGCCGTAAACCTTGGCAATGAAACAACAGCCGAAAGAATGCTAGACCTGAGGAAGGGCGGCCAACAGGCTGTGATTGGGCAAGCTAGCAAAACGGCAAAAATGCAGTTACTCAAAACTTTCACTAAATATTTTAGCGACTACAAAGTAACAAAGCAAACATTTGGCAAAGATTCATTAAGCCTCCAATGCTCAGGTCTAAAGAAAAAAAGAGAATGGGCGTGAGAGCCATGCTTTGGTAAGATCAGGGACACTCTGTCAGACTTGCTCTCGTTAGATTTGGCATACCTGTTCAGAAATTCTGGGAAATAACCTAATTGTGATGGTTTTATATCAATTTATTATTTTGCTATTTAAAAGGAAATATGCATCACTGGTGACCCAAGTCGGCCACTGAATTTTTCTTATTGTGATCTGCCATCATCATTGGCTCAAAGTCAGATCGTGCTTTCTTATGGGTCATCGCCTTCTCTGTTAAAGGAGTGGTGTGTGTTGTTTCAGGTGGACAAGTTAACGTCACTTTGTTTCTTGTTCATTTGATAATTTGTTCCCTCCTAGCATGATCATTACACTCTGTAGTTGAGAAATGCTGTTTTAGGCCACTCCCACCTGACAGATTCAGCTGATTTACAACCATGGTTAAAAGATCAATTGCAAAAGCACATTGAGCAAACAAAACCCATCATTTAAGGAAGTGGATGACGCAGCAATGGATGACGAGAAGTGGATGACGATGATAGCAACTATGTGATAAAATTCAGTGCCAGCCTATAAACCATGAAAAGGCAAGCCTCAGCGGAGTGATTCTCCTCACTACACACACTGTAGCTTGGTGAGCTCATTCAAAGACAATTTGGGAGAGTCACCTTTCCGTAAAAAACAGGTCCTTGGAGGTCTCCCTTCTGTCACACAATAAAAAACAATATCACTCAACATATCACTGCATGTATACATGATGGGAGAGAGATGATAATCCAGTGGTGCAGGGCAGGATAACAGACCGACAATGCAGGAATGCATGGTAGGGGATCATGTGACAATAGAAAAATGGAACTGAACGCGTGTAAAGCTTCCTCCTATTCCAGTACCTACGGGAAGCACACTTACTCAGGTGCTTTGACCAGCAGCTTGCGGATGAAGTCCACAGCCAGCTCCGAGACCTGAGAGAAGGACTCCCGGCAGTAGTCCACGTTGACCTGAGACACGTTGAGGAAGGTCTCCTGCTTGTCCTCACCCAGGAAGGGGGACTCCCCAGCCACCAGCATGTAGGCAATCACCCCCACACTCCTGCAGCAACACACACAGGCACCTAACAGTTAACACAAGGGTCGACCATGTCTGCACACTCTCAGACAGAAGCCATTTTTCATTAGTTCATATTGACCTATTTAAACAGCATAAAATGCATATTAACTGGATCCAGCTGTCTGTTGAAACTGAATGACTACTACAATGGACTCACCATAGATCGGTTGCTGTGCTGATAGGCTCATAGTTCAGTACCTCCGGGGCTGGAGAAGAAGGGAAGACCTTTAGATTAAGTTGAAATATTGTTTCCACATAACAACAGTCACATCCTGAAGAAGTCTGCAATACTGACTAGTTCCTGTTTCTCAGAGAATGCAAAGTTGATGTTACAACATCCTAACGGGAATCAATCAACGTAGGCATTAAGAAACTCGGATCAAAGAATCCAGAAAATAATCACAGATAATGAAGCAAACTGAATGAAGGATCTTTAAACATAACTAAATATTAGTAGGAAAGCTTTTTATATATATATATATATATATATAACATGCTGACACACACACATCTGTGGGCTGCTGCTTTTTAGTGTGTTTACTGTGTTGGGAATAGACTTACCCATATACTCGGACGTACCAAGGATCTCCCTCAGCTCGCTGGCCATGCCCAACCTGCGCGCCAGCCCAAAGTCCACAATCTTGATGTCTCCCAGTGGATCCAGGCTAGTGAGGAGGATGTTCTGGGGCTGTGAGAAGAGGTAAAACTATTACAGTAGGGTTGTGGAGGGGACGCTGTGGGGGTGTGGAGAGGACACTGTGATACTGTGGGGGTGTAAGAGGGGGCACTGTGCCACTGTGAGGGTGTAAGAGGGGACACTGTGATACTGTGAGGGTGTAAGAGGGGACACTGTGATACTGTTGGGGTGTAAGAGGGGACACTGTGATACTGTGAGGGTGTAAGAGGGGACACTGTGATACTGTGAGGGTGTAAGAGGGGACACTGTGAGACTGTGAGGGTGTAAGAGGGGACACTGTGATTCCGTGAGGGTGTAAGAGGGGACACTGTGATACCGTGAGGACATAAGAGTGGACACTGCAAGGGTGTAAGAGAGATGCAGTCTGACATATAGAGGGAACATTGTGTCAAGAGGATACAATCGGCACTTAAAACATCTTGCAGGGTTTCATTTCACTTTAGGTTTTAATGACTTGTGTGGAGAATGTCAGGGGTAAAGACACATCAGTGGCTGATTGGAAAGTAACCACAAATCCCACACAGGTGGGCGACAACAGGTAAATACAAGTGGACGATAAGGGGAAGCTCACCTTTAGGTCCAGGTGCACCACACTTCTCTGGTGCAGGAGGTGAACACCCTCCAGGGTCTGTCGGATCAGACGGGTGATCTGTCGCTCTGGCAACGGCTCCTCTGATGCGCAGTGATCAAAAATCTCACCTCCGGCAGCGCTAATAAACACACACACACAATAAGTATATAATTGTACCAGACAGAAAAATTACCTCCCATCCTGCTAGTATACACAAACACACACACAGAGTAAGTATACCATTTTACCAGACAGCAAAAACTCACCTCCCGCCACGCTAGTAAACAAACACACACACATGCACATAATACGTATATAATGGTACCAAACAGACAAATCTCACCTTCCGCCGCGCTAGTAAACACACACACAATACGTATATAATGGTACCAGACAGACAAATCTCATCTCCCACCACACTAGTAAACACACACACTCGTTACTAACCTCCACTATTTTATACATTCTAAATATTAACCGTCACTATCTGTGGGGACCAGGGTCAGATGAGGAGCGGTTAGCAAGCTCCAGGGAGAGTTATACTTGTTAGGCATCCGTTGCATGGCTCACTGTGAGGCATTGGTGTTTACACAGACCACAAAGAGCAGCGACTTGCTAAGGAGAATGGAAGACCTCTTGGCTGGCCTGTACACCTTCCATCAAAAGAGTGTCTTAAACAAAAGAGGACAAACTTGAAGGCTAGCTTCAGAGTGCTGGGTCTTCAACCACTAATGCCAACCAGAATAAGAGGCAGAAGGTGGGTGTCTCACCTAAACCAGTTCCTGATAGGGTACAGAGAAAGGCACAGCACCTTAAGCAGGTATTGTTGCAATAGATTTAGCTAGCCTAAGATATAAAAATTAGGCAGACAAATAAAACGATTAAAGAAACAGAATAAGTGACGTTTGTGTGTGACTGATAAAGACGTTATATGTACTCTGTCAACTGCAGGCCATCACCCTGGAGATAGTTCTGGCTGTCATTTAGCCTAGCCTTGCATGTTTGTGAAGTTTTAATTTAGGGTTATGGTCATTAAAATGTTTCATTTGCAGTTTCATTCTGATCTTATTCATTTTATTTGTGTGTTTGTGAAAGATTCAATCACCAGATGCTGAGTGAGTTGATGCGGTTAAGCAGAGCAAGGTCCATGGATTCCACAAAAGGGCGAGGGAGAGGGGGAACTGTGGTGAAATACTGCTCTGAAATGCATGACACTGCAGGAAACTACAGTGACTGTGTCTTACCTCCACCCAGGCTGTCATAAACAAGCACAGGTCAAGGTACAGATCATTTATACATTTCTTTCTTTGTTTCTCAGAAAAATACCAACAAACTTGGTACTAAACATACATGATATTCTGTACCATCTTACACAGACCTGGTCCCATGTTGAACAGAGCATTGGCAGACCCAAAGACCTTTAAGGGGGTCATTCAGAGGAAGACTGATGACAGCACCCAGGCCCATGTAAACACAGCAAAGGACTGAATGATTGACCAGATATCAAATCATAGACAACAGGTTTGAAGCTCTGAGATTGTACCAATTATTTTGTGTGTTTTCAGGTTTTGTGGATTCAGAGGTAGAACACATTTTGAGCTTGTCTTGACCTCTTCTAGGGTTGAGGTGGGACAGTTCTAGGACCATTAGACCATCCTGAGGGCAAGGCTCTACTAAGACACAAAGAGAAGATCTTCTGACCCGAGGTGAAGCGAGGTGTCCTGACCTCCTCAGCCTCCACAGCAGACTGTGAGCATTATGAAGCCTGAAAAGCGAGACTCCCACAGTCCAGCTGTCTGCTTCCCCATCAAGAAGTTTAACTCTAGCCGGCCATAGAGATCATAGCATCTTAACGGCCTTTGGTCAGCAGCAGGGAAGAGGGAGAGTGTATCAATATATAGCACACCGTCTTGTGCTAATATAGTTTGTTTATTTGAGTTATTTCTTGCGCTGTTGCTTAATTACAATTATTGATTGTGTGTTTGTGTGTGTGCGCCTACGCGCCAATACATACGCAAAGACAGGCTGATAGGAGCCTGAGTGTAAATACGTTCACACAGGGTTGGTTGATCAGTTGGCTCTACTTCCAGTTAATAGTCAACCGGTTTTCTATGCATGTTAAAGCCAAATATCGTTCACTAGTTCACAACCCATGCTGCCCTACTTCTGAGGATGGGTGGAACAACAGCATTGCGCACGACTAAGTGGCCTGCTCCTGTTATCACTCTGTGGCACACCTGGGCATGCCTGGTCCGGGGGTGGTCAGAGACAGGGAAACAGGGTTTGTGGCGACTCCATTTATTAGGCACAATAAACTAACTTATACACAAATGCAAAACAAGATAAACTTCCAACAAAACCACCTTTTCAGGGAAAACTGCTGACACCTTTATAGTCGTTTTAGTTGTTCACAATTAAGTGTGGTCATAATCAGAGGAATTGCACTCAGGTGCACAATGATCTTTGCCCTGGGAGTGTCCCCAGAGCTTGGCTGTCAATCCTGGCAGCCCTGGGCGTATCCCCAGGGCTTGAGGGTGTGGTTCCCGGCTGCATGCCACACACTCGTGCACACATAAGTACTGTAGGCACATTGCTGAAATATCTAGCCCACCTTCCCACGAACCCTAGACTCTACCCAGGGTAATTCCTTCATTGCGTTATACTGGCACCACCTATGAGCCATTCCAACAACCGGAATTCTCACTACACAACCAGTATTAGGACACATGAGGCCAACACTCACTACTCGAGTATCAGGACGATGTCGTGATCCGTCTCGAAAGCAGCATGCAGGTCGACCACGCGGGGGTTGCTGCGGACCGTCTCCAGGACTGCCATCTCGTGCACGATCTCCGCCCGGCAGTCCCGTCCGCGTCTCCGTTTCTTCAGAAATTTGGCAGCATACTCCTTCCCTGTGGACTTTTCTAGGCACTTCTTCACCACCGCAAACTTGCCCCTGAGACACAAACACACACAACACAGAGACGTTGAGCTCATCCATGGGCAAGAAACAACTGTATCTATACTACACATGTAGGGTTAGGGTTAGAAAAGATGGCGTTAATTATTATCCATACTACACATGTAGAAAATATTCCAGCTGAGACATTGAACCCATCTCTATATTATTGTTGCTGATCATTCTGGTCTCAGGCATATCTTAAACTAGCCGATATTAGATTTGAAAAGCACTCTAAATATTAGTACAACCTTTTACTTTTAGTACTACAATAAGTTTTTTTCCTTCAGTATACCACTGAGGTTTACCATGGTTTCAATATTTTATCATACATTGTTATGATTAGGGCATGGGAGTATTTTTGTAGAGATTTACTTAGTGATTAAACGTTTATATTTTAATGATGCACAAAAAGTAAACCAGACAAATCAACAAGAGCTTTAACGGAAAATAACAGCGGCACACTGAATAAGGGTGTTTTTTTTTTTCAGTTGGATGGTAAAACCTACCCCTCTCATCATGTAGGCAACATGTAGGAGATTGTCTGAGCGCAGACTGAGCTCTATGAGTTCGAGTTCTTCTGAGAGCAGACTGAGTCCTATGAGTTCAAGTTCACCTGAGCGCAGACTGAGCCCTATGAGTAGGAGTTTGACTGAGAGCAGACTGAGTCCTATGAGTTCAAGTTCACCTGAGAGCAGACTGAGCCCTATGAGTAGGAGTTTGTCTGAGAGCAGACTAAGCCCTATGAGTAGGAGTTTGTCTGAGAGCAGACTGAGCCCTATGAGTAGGAGTTTGTCTGAGCGCAGATTGAGCCCTATGAGTAGGAGTTTGACTGAGAGCAGACTGAGCCCTATGAGTAGGAGTTTGACTGAGAGCAGACTGATCCTATGAGTTCAAGTTCACCTGAGAGCAGACTGAGCCCTATGAGTAGGAGTTTGTCTGAGAGCAGACTGAGCCCTATGAGTAGGAGTTTGTCTGAGAGCAGACTGAGCCCTATGAGTAGGAGTTTGACTGAGAGCAGACTGAGCCCTATGAGTAGGAGTTTGACTGAGAGCAGACTGATCCTATGAGTTCAAGTTCACCTGAGAGCAGACTGAGCCCTATGAGTAGGAGTTTGTCTGAGAGCAGACTGAGCCCTATGAGTAGGAGTTTGTCTGAGCGCAGACTGAGCCCTATGAGTTGGACTTTGTCTGAGCGCAGACTGAGCCCGGTTTGAATGTCATTAAATTCTGGCTGGGAGAGCACAGCAACGGTAGACAAATCGCGGTCCAGGCTAGGGTGGGATAATCAGCTTGGTCTCTCTTGGATTGTCGCTAATGAGCGTCTCCTACTAGCATCTCAAGCGCCCGCAGTCGGGAGAGACGTATCTCTCCTCCAGTCGATGCCAATTTGGAATTAGGTAGGTGAAAAAAATGACTGGTGATTCCAACTTTTTATTTATTCAGCTCACTATCTAAAATCACAAATGATGATCTCAAACACTTCATTTGCTAGAAAATATTTCAGCGGGTCTCACCAAAATACGGAATTTTACATTGAAACAGATCATACTCCGAATTTACATTGCTTTCTTTAAATTTTTTGAACAGTGATAACCAGCCCTCAATAAAGTCAGCCCTCAACTGTGCAACAAATCACCCCCAGAGATTCATCTACATACGGCAAAGGGCTAAGTGGTTGGGCCAGACCCAGGATGGGAAAATGGTCATCTTTAACAACCAGATGCCAGTCAGTCAACACAGAGCAGCGAAAGAGCAGGGACTTTGTCTTTCGGACATGACAAGCAGTGAGACCACGACTCCCAAACGTCCCATGTAAAGTCTACCAACCATAACTTTGTCTAGTTATCATGCAGTCACATCAGGCCATTTACAACACTTATTTAAAGCCAGGCCCAGTAGCAGAGAGCCCTGTTTTAGACTCTCACAGCACCATATATAGAGCCGTACAGTCAGGTAACCTGGTCTGGAGAGCAGATGAATCCTTCCACTCACCCGCCTGTCCTGTGATGGAGACACAAGCTCCTGTGCGGCACCCACCCACCATGAAACCCAGCATTCTCCTTCAAACAACGCACATAACGAATTAACTTTAATATATAATACTACTTCACCATGCCTCATATAGTTCGCATTGAACAGTCATAATATACTTATTATAGCCACTGAAGTTGTTGTAAGAATCAGATTTGGAACAATAGGTTTATAATAACAAAACTGTTTCTCCAATTAATTTGATACAAACTAATACTGCGCTTCGAATCCTACTAACGTTAGTTGGTTTTATCGACTTGGCAATGACGTCATGCACAGTTACACTGCATAATAAAATATTAGTTTAAAATGCTTTTTAGTCAGTCTGACAAAATAGATCGAATGCAATTTTCCAAACGCGTGTTAAGTAAATTAAAGCTGTAATAATGCCCTTACATTAGAACATATGCAGTCGAATAACTATCTAGCTATCTTGTCGGGCTTTGCGATCTTGCTACCTACGAAGATTAAATCATTTTTAAAGCGTTACTTAGAAATTTAGGTCGACAGTTTTAAAGCACACTTAAAGACAGTACTCGGAATAATGAATATACATAAACAGATGCGACTCACCTGCCCAGTACGCCGGTGATCTCGTAAAGGCTGTCGATGGGGTCAGTACGGATGTGGGTCTGAATTTCCCCTAATAAGCCCGTAGAGCAACTACGGCTGTCTAACCGCCTCCGAGACATGATCCAAACGATGCTAGTTCCTCAACACCTGTCTCACAAGAAGACTTAAATTGCTCAACTGCAAAGCAATCGAAACGCTTCCTGATTCCCCAAAGAAACACTTTATTATTCCACCAAGAACTCTGAGTTTGTCTTGACGCGGTATGGTTTAATTTAAGTACTTTATATAAAACAAAACCCAACTAATAATACATTTTAAAAAACACCTGTAAAATAAACGTTATCCACTCAAAGCACTTCACTGTAACGTTGATTTCTTACAAAAATAGAGAGTTTCCTTTACAGAATGCAGAATGACATTTGTCTTCAGAAATGTGACACATCGCTTGTTTTCTGTGAGCGGTGACAGAGGCGCTTCTTCAGTTCGCAATTACTTCCAATACACACAATCCAAACACTGCGTTTAACTGCACACAGCAACTATTCCGCGTTAAAAAAAAGTCTCGCCTCCATAAAGTTGGAACGAATTTAACTGGGACATATTCACCACCGCCAGTCCTCTTTGTTTTCCACCTTTCCACGGTTGGTTTTAATTTGAAAGCGTTGTTCGGATGCCAGCGTTACGTCACGCTTTCTCGGAATAATCCAATCAGAGCATGACCGAAAGCATAGGCTGCAAACTTTTGAGATCTGTCCTGTTACAGTTCTTTTGCAGCGCCGCCTAGAGTCTAATATTGAAATAGTATTACCCAACGGGACCGACAGTTTTGACGCAAGAAAAAACAACCGCAGAGTCTTTCGAAGGCGTCAGTAACAACCGGTCATGCCTTAAATAAACACCATGTTTATAGACACCCTCCAGACTGCTTTCACTTTGTCCTTAAGAGGCGGGAAATTTGATTATTTCTACTGTGCCTCGCATCCCTATTGCCTTCTTCTCCAGAAGAGCTCAATATTCGCTAAGTGAACCAACTTTACTTAAGGTGACAGACATACGGCACCTTAATCGCAACCCTGCTGCAAAGATCCTCAACATGTGTGCGCAAATATTTTGAATTATAATAAACATGTTGGCACTTAAAGGCAGTAAAACACGTCACTAAAATACACACAAAATCTTTGCACAGCTCATTGCTGCCAGTTGAAATAGGTCAAATAAATAGTAAACTAACATCTGTGATTAAAACTAACGCTATACTGACAATAAATACATAGTATGTTAACACCTATAATTATCAAAAGTATATCATCAGTCTCATTCACACAGATGTTAGTATAATATTTATTTAAAACCGATGATATACTTGTGAATGTGACATCCAGGCCTGTGCTGAAATCCAGGGCAGTAAAAACAACACATGTTCAAAACAGCTAAGGTGTAAGTATGATCGTGATGCTTCTCTTCCAGATGGTATCTCCATGGAGGTATCATCTATGTAAGTGAGCTCCAGTTTACCCTACTAACTAATTCCCTGAGGGTATCATCTAGGTACGTGAGCTCCAGTTCACCCTGCTAACTAACTCCCTGGGGGAATCATCTAGGTACGTGAGCTCCAGTTCACCCTACTAACTAACTCCCTGGGGGTATCATCCAGGTACGTGAGCTCCAGTTCACCCTACTAACTAACTCCCTGGGGGTATCATCTGTGTACGTGAGCTCTAGTTCACCCTACTAACTAACTCCCAGGGGGTATAATCTGTGTACGTGAGCTCCAGATTACCCTACTAACTAACTCCCTGGGGGTATCATCTGTGTACGTGAGCTCCAGTTCACCATACTAACTAACTCCCTGGGG
>JAOYSI010066870.1:0-22873 GCA_025775065.1 Hiodon alosoides
CCCCCCCCCCCCCCCCCCCCCCCCCCCCCCCCCCCCCCCCCCCCCCCCCCCCCCCCCCCCCCCCCCCCCACACATGTACACACCTGAAGATTGCAAAATAAATGATGCACAAAAATGTGTTGTCATGGTTTTTTTCTATGAAATCAAATCAGGTGAACAGTTCCACAGTGCCATCATTGCTTACTGCTTTATTGCAGCGTAATATTCAACATTTCCACATAATTAAAAAGCTTAATGAACTCTTTCACATCTTGGACTTGGACACTGAAATGACCAGGAGCCACCGCAGCCACTGAGATAAGACCCCCACGGACCCTTTTGGATGCCTGTGCCATTAATGACTATGACGTACAAATGTGTTGATTTATTTGCAAAACGCGCATTTTGTTATTGAGAAAACTGAAAAAACAGACACTATAGTAAAACAGACACGTTATTATTTTCAAGGTGTTTAGAAACATTTTAAGGACTGCAGTGGAGGGACTGCACTTGAACAGTTTAATGAATGTGTTTGTGTGTCTGACATAAATATCCATTTAGTTTTCTCGCTAAAACCACTGAGAATATAATCAAAGGCAACAAGGGTTATTTCAACCAGTGACTACAGTGCCTTCCTTCCTCTTCCTTAGTGTGATGCAGAGCATCAGAAAGAAATGTGTTTTTATTTTTACGAGCCCGGTAGCAGCGTTGAGTCACACTGGAGCTCCAGCAGTAGGTGGCAGTATCAGGTGGGGTCTCAAGGTCATCCACGTGGAACTGAACGCGTTTTTCAGACAGATAAAAAGTGAAAAGTGTCCGATTCTCGCCACGTAAACAGAGTTATGCTGTAAAGCTGTGGAACTGACAACAGCCAAGTTCAGACCCTTCCAAAGGAAAGTGTGCCAACAGCAAATAAGATAAGGACTGCTGTAGTTAGTAAATAAAGTGGCCAGACAGAAAAGTACACCGTGTGATACAGACACACACACACACACACACACACACACACACGTATTTTACAGTAACACACAGATCCGTTACAGTAAATTTAGTTTCAGTTTTAGTTGAGTGTTTTTTAGTTCAAGAGAAAACAAAACACCGAAACCCAAATCCAGGTAACCCTAGTACATCCCCTGCATCTTCACTCTCCTTCACTCAAACTAATGAAGTGCATTATTTGCTGCAAAGACAAAGTTAAAAAAAAATTTTTTTTAAACTTCAGAACAAAACAGAGGATCGACGCATCGAACAAAAACTCCATACAAATCAAATATGGAAGGTGTTTATGAGTGACCTACATTTAAAAAAAATGTCTTAATAACAGTAAGAGCTGAAGGTCGGGTGAAATGGTTAGGAAAGCTATGATGCTGGAGAGAAAGCCGTTCCGCTGTACACTGGAAAAAAGTGAACAAAACAACAGTGGATCAGAGATCTCTCAAGTGAACACAAAGTCCTTCAGCTGCTAGAACGGATATCGAGGATTTAGGCGCAATAAGAAACGGCCTATGATGTTTAACCACCATGGTCACTACCGTACACTTCATCAGTGTAGTTCTCGTTTCTCATACCAAAATAGCTACCTTTGTTTCGGCGGAATTGTGCAAGAGAACACAGAATTAGATATAGCAAAGTGAGCATTGGCAGCTTACTGGTTCCCACGGCAGGGAGCTGACAGATATCGCCTTTTACGATAAACAGTTAAACCCCTGGAGAACAGACAATCTCCGTACCGATGACAACGGATATGGCAATGTATATGACAAAGGCACTTCCTTCCTGTGGCATTCTGATTTCTATTATGACCGGGAGGTGTGTTTGGGGGAGTATCTGGGATTCCCACCTGCTTCTCCCACAGCGACGAAACCAGCGGCGTCAGAACAGCTGAGTGTTCGGAATTAGTCGCGTTGGCCTCTCTCAACCCCCTGCCAAAGCTTTGGCAGGGGGTTGAGAGGGCTATTTTTACAAAGCTCGGGCCTTCATTCAAATGGGTGTTGAGCCTATGGACAGTTTGCATACATGGTATATACATAACTATAACTGTACACATAACTGTACAACAAACTTTCTCAGGAGGCTGAATGCACTTGAAACTCTGGGGCAAGGCCCAGGGATAGGGCAGTATCCACCTAATTCTCTCTCAACAGACCCCTTCCATGATTTTGTGTTTCATGGTGGATCTTTAATTCATAATTCGCCTTTTTATCTCTCACTGACAGCTGTCCCGTGATCCCCACAGTGGGCGTGTCACAGTTAAAACAGCACGGGCTCTTTTATTGGAACGTTTATTACACTGAATCCTGAACCCCCCAATGACGCAGTGGTACCGATGCTGCCCTACTTATTTATGGCCTCTCGTGACTTGTTGCCAAACACGGTGCCCATATCATGCCGAGTTAAAGGCCACGGGATGCAGGAGATCATTATGCAAACGGTGCTGTCTCTATAGATAGGAACGAGCTCGGTGGAAACTCACAAGATGGAAAACATTAGCATGTGCAATGTCTCTAGGTCGGACCCATTTTTTTCTGTCCTGCTTTTCAGTGAGCGCATGGCAAACACAATGGCCAAAATGAGAAGCTAAATCAGCGTGATTAGCTAAATGCTAGTGTTAACGTTACAGTGTGTCTCGTGTCAAGCAGAGCTGCTCAGATGATCGCTACTGATGAAAGGTCTCTAACACGTCATGGATGTTAGAGCCGGTTTTCAATATTCCTGTCTTGTGAGGTTCCTTTTGACACCAGAAATAAAGTCTTCTCGTGGTTTCAATGTCACAGGTAATTAAGAGTAGCACATTACAATGGTTGTTCTACAGTGGTAATGATGCAAGCTATTTACAAAGTTCATTACCTACCATAGCTTGTGGCATGCACACACACACACACACACACACACACACACACACAGACACACAGACACACAGACACACAGACACACAGACACACGCACACACACACACATACACACACACATAAACACACACACACGCACACACACACACACACACACACACACACAAATACATCCCTCATTCAGAATGGGAAGTTCTCACACAACCCAGGATGGTGTATATGGGTATAAAACCGCCATATAGGGTGAGGCAAACATCCTAAAGAGCTGACAGTAGTTAAATCTGACTTGATTGCAGAGAGCTTAAATGAATGATATAAATGATGACTTTTCTTAGAGGCCATCGAAATACATGTTAGCCAATGATCAATCAAAACACGGCCGTGCACCTCTGTGCAGGCTTGTTTATGACCATATATAAACAAGAGACCTCGCCAAGTCTGAATACAAGCCCTCTTTCGAAGGGTGTGATTAAGGGTGTGAAAGGGAATTCACCTGGACAGTGAAGACACCCTTGTACTGCACAACGTCCTCCACCAGAGGATGCTAAAGCAGATCTTAGGTGTAACTGTGGTTCCACGACAGTGGGTCGCCTTATCTGTTTATTTCTCCTTTTCTCATTTAAATAACCAAAGCGGCAAACCGTAGCGGATTAGATTAAACGTAACGAACAAAAACTGACCGCTGTTGCGTACAAACTGACGGCTGGAAAGTGACCCTCTGTGTGTTTCGCCTGATGGTCTCAAAGTCCAGGCCTGCTGTCCATGTGGCCTCCGATCAAGGTGCTCTGGGCTGTGCCGGTGCAGCCTGCCCTCAGACTGCACCGGCACATGCCAGGCCATGTTTGCGTAACTGGAACAGCCACTAGCCACCAGCACCTGACTGGCCCCGCCCCCCAGGGGAGCCGTTGGCTCATCCCGCGGTCTGTGTAGGGCACAGTGGCTGGTCAAAAGGCTGCAGCTTCAGAGTAACTTCTGTTGAACTCTGGAACACATCACCTAACCCTTGTCACCTAAGCCAATAAAACCGGGTATGGGGACAGTACTACGGTGTTGCATGGTACTTAATATAAAAAGACATTTGAGAGACATAAAGAAAATAATAAACAACAATTTAAGAATATACCTGAAATCCCTTACCAGGAGTATAAGTAAATGCAATGGAAGGCCAGAAAATAAATAAATAGGAAACATAATATAAAAGGTAACAAAAAACTTTAAACAATCATTTTTTTTCTCTCTCAAACTTTTTACTACCTCCAGCATGAACGGCAGATATTTGAATACTTTCTTATCTGCTGCAGCCTACATTTGATTGAAATTATCAATGTACCTTCAACCAGTCTGCTCAGATCGCGCTCCTGATCCAGTGATTACACACGTAGGCTAACTCATTGCAAAAGCCTGGCCCCAGCCACGCAGAGCGTACACAAGATTAGCCCGCAAGTAACTAGCATTTGGCATCGTGCACTTTGTCTCCCCTGCCACACGGTTTATCGTGGACCAGATCGCCTGGTCTGATCTGGGTTTATCTTGTCCATATTCTGCTACCGCAATGTTGACAATGAGATTGGACGTTCAGCACGGCAGGGTTGGAGGGAAAAAAACTGGAGGTTTGAACTTGTCGCTCATACTTGCCAGTTACTTCTTACTCGGGAAAAATCGAGAATTTTAAGTAGACCACTGCAGTCAGGTGAGATCTTTATGGTAAGTTGTTTCAAATGCATTTGTGGCGGATGATTTGAATAATTTTATGCTGTATTTCTCCACAACCTTCACCGGAACAAACATTTTAGGAAATCGAAAGAATGAATATATTGAAAGTGCTGTGTTTGCTCCATGGGAGATACATGAGCCCAGCGTTACACCGACCCCAGGCATATGATTCCAATTGTTGAGTCCTATTTTAAGGCAGTCTATTTTGTCACCGGTCAAATCACATGTCAAAGGGGAACAGACACTACCTTCCCATTGTTTCCGTACTCTGTCTCGTCTCCGATGAGACATATTGTCCTCAGAGCAAAACCATGGAATGGTGTGTGTGCGTGCGTTGTGCTTCACACAACAATAAAATTTAGCCATCATTTACCGCTAGTTTTAATTGGCCTAAAGACTGCATAGAGTCTCATTTGGAGCAGAAAACTGTGACTATATTTCTGTCGCCTAACAACAACGTGAAAAAAACCCTGCTGCATTACCCTCACTGTTATGAATGATAATGCAACTGTCAAGGATATAAATGTTGCACTTAAAACTGTCATGTGACCCCTTTGTTTATATCGTGCTAAAGACCTTTGAGTAGTAGTCACATGATTAAGTGATGTGTGGTCTGGAAGAAGAACAGACCATCCTCAAAATACGTTCAGAACATCTTTTTGATAGCATACATGCTGTTCAGTGAGGTCAACATCTACAACACCCAGCCGTGTTTTATTAAGACCCCTTGCTAATACTTTCTCACAGTACTGCATTAAGACCCCTTTCTCAGACTAGACTGAACACGCATGTTAACTGCAGGAGTTACACCAGTGACGTCTAACAAGTGTACAATTTCTCGTGCATTAAACTGTAGCTTCGGTTTAATGGTGTGACCCTCCAACACTGTTTGCAAAGGCTTCATCACGGAGACTTCTCTTTGGGTGTATATCGTCAGTTTGTATTCTTTTGTGTTGTATTATGGTCGATGCACATAGACATATGCACTTACGATAGATTTTTTTCTATTTCTCTCATACTAACTCTTTGACATTGAGATAGTCATTGTATCTGCATCTGCAGTCATGCGCAGACCACCCACTGTAAGTCACCTCATGCCTCTCAATGACTTCGAATCCGTCATAATCAGCCTCGTCATGTGAGCCATCTGAATAGCATTGAGGTTATTGATTGTGGTGATGTCACATCAGCCCGTGCCAGCGCGGCCAGACTAAACTTTGAGCAGGTAGGACTTTGCCATTGCTGACGTTGCCTATAATTTGTGAACAGTCTCCGCCCTGCCCAGGAAGCCAGACCCACCCTGGTGGCCCGCCTCTGAGAAGGGAAGGCAGCGCAAGATTTTCATCTGGAGTGGCTTAACGAAGCTGAAACGGCCAGCCCATGATCTCCAGGACCCGCTGGTTCTCTGCTGGGAAACTGCTGTAGGCGGAGACAGACTATTTTGACAAGAGGCCCACTTGCGGCCATGTGTGAGAGATGAGGAACCTTAGAACAAAGGTGAACTCTGGGATAGCAAAAACTGCCGTCATTATGACAATGGACACAAAACAAATTGGTTTAAAAATGTGCTAGTATCAAAAATACTGTGAAAAAGTACTTTCCCCAATCTGATTTTCTGATCTTCAACCAGAACCTAATATTAAATAAAAGGGACAATGATTGAAACATTAACATATTTTATACTTTTGATTTATTGAAGTTATACAACACGCAATGCCCTGATGTGGAATAAGTAATTGCCCCCTTAGGCTCAATAACTGGTTGCGCCCCCTTTAGCCTGCAATCAAACACTTCCTGTAGTTATTGATTCGTCTCACAACGCTGTGGTGGAATATTGGTCCTCTCCTCCAGGCAGAACTTTTATGGTTTTGTGTTAGGATCTGCAGCAAAATCTCAATGGAATTTAGCTAGGCCAATCCAAAATTTTCAATTCTCATTCGTCAACCATTGTGATGTTAATTGCTTGTGCTGTGGAATACATTCGGCTGTGGAATCTTCTTACACGGAGCGAAATGCATGGCTCCATCATTGAGGCCAAGGTGTCGACCTCCTGATGCAGCAAATCATCCCAAAGTCAAGGCACCGCCACTACGCTTGACCGTTGGTTTGAGGTTCATACTGTAGAATGTAACGTTTTGGTTTTCACCAGACGCTACAGAACCCTTTTCAACCAAAATGCTGACCTTGGCTGAGGCTAAAGACGCCCACCGATCCCTGGATGTTCCTGGATCTGTTCCTGGCTCTTGGAGAGATTTTGCTGGATGGACAGGAATTTATTTTGGTCATGGCATGCCACTGAGACTTTTGTGATAGCAACTTCACTCTGATGATAAGGGTCAAACTGAGTCAGGTTTATATTGGGCAGGACTGCCCTAAATCAGGCCTGCTTGTCAACCAAAGTACTCGGACAGCGATTTATCCCTTTCGTTGGGTTGAATTACCTAGGGGGGCAATAACTTTTTCACACCTGAAGATTGCTTGTTTGATTACCTTTCACAGTGAACAAATGAAAGCAACACCAAACTCTGGTGAACGTTTTCTCTCTCTGATTCCCTCTGTACACCACCGTAACCCACATATTTCATATATATGAAATCAAATTGGATGTGCAGTCACCTAACACCATCATGGTTTATGTTTCATTGCATAATACCATCATTGCAAATACCTTTTCTAGACCATAATGCTCCATATACACCATCAATTCATTTTTACTTTAATGTGTCTTACTGCATAGGATTTCCACAACCATGGAGTTTTGATATGAAACCTTGTGTTGGATTGATCCGAAGTACTGCCAGTATTAAAAAACTTTGCCCCACAGTTAACGACAGAGGCGGCATTGCATTTTTAAGCAATCCCACGGGTCTTCATTTCGATGTGCCTCAGATATATTCTGACCATGTGACAATCGTATTTACACTGGTTTGTCAGTGGGGAAGAAATCCTTTTCGTTATTCCCGGAATAAGTTACTGGAATCCAGGCGGGGATTGGCCATAGGGAAGTTCGGCAAATGTTCCCGGTGGGCCGGTCTTGTGAGGGCCGGTCTTTTTTAATAACCCCCGCATTTATATCTAGAAACATGTGTCAGTTCGAATTTGGTGTATGAAATCGGGGCCGCTATATAGCAAATTCCCAGCTGCATTTTGTTGCCAGTCCGCCCCTGCTGGAATTACCCTCCCATTTACCTGTACTGCTTACATATTTCTGGTTCTTTGCTGCCATCTATTGTAAATACACTTTATTGCGTCGAGGATATAAAAGCGTCTTTCAAGTCACTCTCGCTTCTTTTTATCTACGCAGGGGCTGCGGTATATAACGGGTTAATTATCAAGGATTTACGCTAAAGGTAACTGATTAAGGTCCCTGAACACTTCAGTGCGATGGGGGAAAGACGAACACGGGCATCTTAGAGCAATACCAAGCGTTTCTTTCACAGGTATTTTGTGATGGGTATCTTTTGCACACCACAATAGCCGAGTGTGCGACGTCAGTTACGGAGCTATTTTCACTTAGCACTTCCGAAAACTACTGTTGACAGATGTCTTGAAATGATTCAAATACATATTTAAAATATATTTAAAGGTATCTGAAAAATCATTTAATTTTCTGCATATTATTTAAAGATATTTTTTTATATTTTCATGTTTTAGAATGAACATCGACATGGCTTTTTATAATGAAAAATTTTACGAGAAAAGGACACATGTCGTATGAATAGCGTGTGGAAAGAAAAGTCCCCAGGTTCCGCAGTGTTCCATACATATACATTTGGAAGCAAAAAATAAATCATTTACGTTTACATTTACGAAATTTAAATCGCCCCTTTTTTGAACGTGCATTTAATGGAGATATTATGATATAAATTGGAAACATACTGCATATTCTATACTCAATAGGCGCGAATGAAAACTAAACGAATTAACATGACAATGTTTTTCACGTAAGTTCCTCGAGGACTTATTTTAAAATAGTTTTGTTTTTCTGGGTCCGGCCCACTGGTGCCCCACTCCCTCACGCAGTGGTCTCACTGGCGGAGAGATCAATATCCTGCGGCGAATGGTACTTTCCTATAATCAATGCTCTATTGTTTCCCAGCGCCGCGTATGGTCTCTCTCCCAGAAGAGCCTGGATGTTCAGATAGATTATAGGAAACCATATAAATTGCTTTGATGTTTTCACCAACCTTTACAAGCAATATGTTGTACCCACTGCAAGTTACACCAAGTAACTCGGGCACAAATCTAATCCCATCTCAGACCATCTGGAGTTCCATAGCCCACACTGTATTCAAATTACTGAAACTTCCCTAAAATAATAATATAATATTGTAATAATATTCTTTTAAATTACATTTATTTTATTCAAACAATCATGCGCCTAACTCTAACTGACACGTTGTCCGTGAGGCTAAATGTCAAATTTATGTCTGTTTTTTTGTGCGTTTATTTGTATGTTTTGTATGTTGTGTGTTGCTCTAATTTACGTACACAAGTGTATATGCATACTTTGTTTTTATATGCCATACGTATGTTGGTGAAACCTAAAATTAATTTCCATCCGAAGTGTATAAAATAGTTATTATTCCATTATTATTGTTATTATTCTATTATTTAAAAAAAAAAAAAATTTCCCGCGGTGCTGTGCTTTTGTACTTTAGGACGACTATTAAATCAAAACTTCAGCAACCTGCTAAATCGCAGTACTCTTCATAGCAGTATTGAATGGATTTTGTCTGTGGAACAAAGTCTCTGTCGGTTTCACAATACACCGAAACATATTTCCTGATTTTATTCAACCGCCAACAAATGTTACGAGAGGATAACTTGGATATCTTCAGCAAAGACAAAATACATAGAAAAACTCAGGCCGTGAATAACTTTTTATGTTTTAAGGTATTATTTATCATTCGCTGGGTTTCATGATAAGTCATATATAGTTTGTAGGTTATTTGGGGCATCTAAGCTTCTAATATACCAAATGTGTTTACAGTAAAACATGAATAAGCAAACTTCTGCTGTTCTTATTTGAGATTTTCCCTATCAGCGTAAAATAAAAAATTTGTCTAGTTTTTTATTTATTTATTATTATTATTATTATTATTATTATTATAGTTCCGGCGAGTGTGCGTATTTCTACAATCTGGTTTTAGCGATTCGTTCAAACTCATAAAAAAAACACTAAACATTCTTAGGTACGCTTTATCTTGCTGAAATGTTTTTCTGTACTCTGTACACTAGTAAAACTGGCGTTAGATTATTAATGAGAAACAGAGCCGGCGGGCCGTCAGATCTGTCGCATTACTATCCAAGCGGGTCTTGTGAGGTCCGTGGGACTACCGCCCAACTGGACCTCAAGGGACCACAATTTGTGCCGGTACAGCAGCGAGCGCAGCAATTCCATTAATCTGCCACAGAGGCCAATGCTAATTATCCGACCCACTCAAGGACAGGATATCTTATTGACAAGAAGAAAAGCTTAGAAAAGCACTTACGAGAAAAGCTTACGCCAGGAAGTGAAAGATCTGCTGTAAAACGCAATACTATCAAGTCCTTTCCTCGCATATTTGTGTCCAGTAGGTGTCGCCAAGGGACACGCCACGGCATTGGGCACATTGCTTTTCTATGGCAAATCAAAATCATACCGCTTTGCGTCCAGCTTACATTACAATGTAGAACAAGGCAGGTCTGCCAGTCTGGTTGAATGAATAGAAGTGTAATTATGTTTCTTTCAGAGGCAGTTTATGACGAAAACAAATCTTCACTATTGTTTGAGAACACAAGAAATTCAACATAAACTGTGCATGACTTGATAAGTGAGAAACAAGAACACTGATAATCGGCACTAAAAGTTTAGATGAGAGCAGCTACTAAAATATCCTTAGTGGTACACATTCTGAGCTCAGAGACCCCCATGTACACACGCATAGTGCGGAGAGTTGCTCCGTCGTTGAGCCACCTGGGGTCTTCCGCCTCAACAGAAGGACCTCGTTCCTGGCCGTGTGCTCTCCGGTTGGCAAACTGGCATCTTACAGAGTGACTGGCAACTACTTTTGCGTTCTGGGCATGGAACTTCAATGCAGAGGGTAGGTAAAGAGAGGGGCCAGAGGTCAAAGGTTAATCGCGCAGATTATCCCGCTTCCTGGGATAAGCATGCTCTAGGGACAAGTAAGCAGGGTTCTGTTTCCCACCCCTCGGACCACCTCAAAAAGTGCATAAAAATTTGCCTACAACCTCCAAAGAAGAGGTGCTGCCTGTGTCTCACAGACATACTGTAAGTAACTCTCTGTCACTGTAATTGTATCACTGCCTGTGTCTCGTAGTTGTACTGCAATCATGTCTCTGCCTGTCTCTGATAGACGTACCGTAATTATATCAATACCTGTGTCTCGTAGTTGTACTGCAATCATATCTCTGCCTGTCCTGATAGATGTACCGTAATTATATCAATACCTGTGTCTCGTAGTCAAGCTTTAATTATATCTCTGCCTGTGTCTCGTAAGGAGCAATAATTCATGAGACCGCCTGAGCGGCTGATTGATGCCTTCTGCCCGTCATCTCAAATTACTCCAGCCGCTCGGAGACTAGGTTCCCTCGAGGAAGACGGGTCCTAGGCCAAACCTCAGTCATCACTCCTCGACGGTGAAGCGGGCTACGGCAGATCAGCTCCGATGCAGATCAGGGGTGTCGCTTGTTACCCGAGGAAACATGATATAGCCTCCTCAAACAGACGCAAAGACAAAACGCAAAAGTATTGCTTTGAAGCTTATTAACAATTGTCTCTCTCCTTCAATGCTTTGGATAAGTAGTTGGGTGACCCTGAAGCTCCGTTCTATGTTCTATATTTAACATTTTTATGTTCTGTTTGAACTGCATCAGTTTTCTGTTGGGTTCCTTGAAGGCATCTACTGAGGCTAAGTTGACTGAAATTCAGCACTACAAAAACAAACCGCTGGGGTGCCCTAGGTGGGAACAAGTCGGTAGGTATGTTTGTGAAATTTCAAAACCAGTATTTCAAATGAAAAATGCAACTTTCTTTCAGGGTTAAAACACATATCGATATAAAGTTATTTCAAGTAAGACAGAATGAGCTACTTCAGCACCTAGCTAGCAGACGAGAACTTCTAGCTTAGCAGGGAGTGATACTTCTGTTGATACTTTTGTTTGCCTTTTATTTTACTCCAAACAAGGAGCACCCCTCCTCCCCCACATCCAGCAATGTTCATTATGTTCATCTGGAGGATAGCTGTGGTCAGCAGCCAGGAGATGGACATCTGACAGCCTGTCTCGCTGATGGATTGACAAATGATCAGATGGTCTTCGGTGTGTGTGCAGGGGGCGATCAATCGCGTCGATGGATGGGCAGAGCAGGGGCGGACTGTGGAAAAGGAACCCTGGAGGGTGCCTGCCATTCTGTCACAACACCAGCAGATGTGAGGAGGTGGAGGAGGAGGAGCTGGGGTTGGTGTTTGTGGACTGCTGCCGTGCAGACTTCTCCGCTCGATACGCACTGCTCACCCCTGCTTTGCATTTTACTCAAGAGGAGCCGGGCCCGGGACGCTGAGTCGGCTCGTTTCTGGCCCGTCTCGCTCTCTTCTGCATCGAGAAGCTGTCAGAAGGGCAGAAATACGCCCCGCCTGATAGATTCATTGCGTGCGGATTCCCTACATGCCTCTGTCCCTGGGGCTGGCTCCCCACCACTCAAAGGACAGAGCTCCATCTTATCAGGAACCCAGATGTGAAACTCTGGAAGGTGGCCCTGTGAGTCAAGCCTTTTTGGGTTGCCTTCGTTTGGACTTCCTTGGCACCGGTTTGCGAGCCCGATCCTGCAAATTCACAAACGGAAATAAGACAAATTGTTTCTTTAGCCTGATGCACCAGGGTTGCTCAAAATGTGTTCAATTGTGAAGGTAATTGCTAGATAAACCAGGAGGCCCACATGATACTGACCACAAATCTTATCGACCATACTCCCCTGCCCCATGCTGAGCAGCTCTGTGTTCTGGTACAGGGGATCGGAGTGTTGGTGGGGCTGGTTGTACTGATGACACACACTTTATGGACACCAGCCCAGGGTTGCAAATAATCTCTGGCCCACCCATGCCGCTGCTGGGTAACATCAATAAAATTTCATCCGAGGGCATTGCCTGATCACTGTCTAACTCATTCAATCAAACTCAGCAGAGAGAACATTGCAGGCTGGGGAGGGTTTTATCACGCGCTTTGTGGCCTCATTTCACCGGAGAGCTCGAATCTCGGACCGCTGAAAGAATGCGTGCGCCTCATTAACCCATCTGTTGGGTGAAAGCCCCTCCCCAGGTTTCTCTGTTTCTCCTGCGTAACGTGGCGCAGACCGCAGTAATGCAACCACTGTTCGATTTTTCTGCCCCCAGAAAACGCCACGTGACCCGGAGAGGCCGGGCCATCGTTGCTGGAGGTCCGTCTTACAACTCCCCGTGACTGAAAGGGCTTACATCTGCCAGAGTCACGGGGGTGGGGCGGGGGTGGAGGGTCGTGGAGGTACCAGCCTGTGTTGGCACGTTAGACTCAAAGTCTCAAAGTCTGCGTCCAGATGATTAAAACATGGCTCTGTGGGCATGAGGTGTCGTCAAAGTGTTTTAATCAAGAAGTGTAAAAAATTGGATGATAAAATAAAAACGGACAGAGAGCAGAATAAAGACTGGCTACGATGAGAGTGAAAAACGTTTCAATAGCAGTGATATTAAAGCAATTAGACACACGCCTTAGCCACATCACAGCCGCGCTCATAATCACAGTAACACACACTCTCGAGTGTCTTATTGCTTTTTAAAATCGATTCAGGAGTTATTTTTGCATTTAGACCATAGAAAATGCAAGGTACATGATTTAACCTAACATTTGATTTCTTACAGTTAATATGTTGTTCTGTCAAATAGAGTAATCCATAAAAACTGTTACTATACTGTAACCGTTGAAATGGCTGGAACTCAGACTGAATAAACCGAAATGTAGAATTGGTACAGTACGTTTTATCATTTAAAAAAAACAACAACACTGTAGACAGTTTGACGTATAGTAGGAGTAATTAAATAACAATGATGATGATGATAATTAAAGAGGATATGAATATAAATAAATATTATAAATAAATAAAAAAGTAAAAAGTAACAATTCAATAAATAATAAATTTAAAATAAAAATAAAATAAGTAATAAATTCATTTGCCAGCTCAACAAGTCTGAAAATGAGATTATTGTGGGCTTATCGGATATAAGGGTCAGCACTTTACGCTACCAATCCAGGCTGTGGAGACATTGGTACCGTTGCATCTTTGTAACAAACTGATTTGTACAAATTATAATTTTCTTTTTGTCGTGTATGCTGTTCACTTTATGTATTGTCTTCTATATTGGACCTTGAGTTGGTAATAAAGTTTTTATGATGATGATAATAAACCTTAATTTGGCCTGGGACAGAGCAGACAGTGACACACACCTGTCCCATGACACACGCATATGACAATGCAGATTGACATGCCCCCAGAGAGGATGTGGTAGGAAGTTCCACACTGTCTGTGTGAAGGCGTGGCAGGGGACGGAATTTGGGGGATTGGGGGCTGGTCCTCAGAGAATTCTGTGAACAATTTGAGTTCCCTTGAGTGCCCCTTCCCCTCTGCCCCCCTGCCCTTTCAAGACACCCGGCTCTTCCGGAGAACCAATGTTCTCCGCATGACTTCCTTCCAAAGCTGTCCCCCCACCTCTCTGTTTGACAAACATACAGCGAGCGGACAATAAGGAGCGACAATGCCACCCTCTTCAGCTCCGACGGACTATTGTTGGCCCATTGATGATGTTAACCATTGTTGTCCCAACAACCAAATTAAGAAGATGGTTCCCAGAATTTGTGTTGTTTTTGTGGCCCGAGGATAGGGGAGCAATGGGTGCCCCTTTGAGTTTGCGTTGGGTCATGGGTTCTTTATTCTCTTTACCACCAATGAATATCTCTCATAGCAGATTGTGGAGTGGTCCTGAGCGCTGAGAATGCAACACACGAAGCCTCCGGCCTTAAAGTTAGCCGTGTGTGCTGTTAATTATGAAGGAAAAACAAGATTTCTGAGGCAGAAAGCCTTTGTCTAGAACACGTAGTTTTGATCAGAACACTGATTATTCTGCCAGGAAGCCATGCAAAGTTTTGCAAAGAGTGGATCCATGAAACCTGGTGGAGGAGGTCCTGGGAGCCATTGAAACACCCCCCGAAATTCCCAAACACCGGGGCAGGGTTCAGTCACCTCGATAAGTCAAGCGGGATGGTTCTGCATTCAGGGACATCTCTGTTTCGCGCTAACCATTTCTTAAACACTCCAGAAGAAATTAGCCTAGAAATGCATTTCAGGAAGGGGCCCTCATATGGGGACCTTATTCTTGGCAGAACTTAACCTGATTGTCTCTGCATCCGACCCCTCTCGCCAGCTGTCCTGGCAGTAATCGAGAGCAATTTGACGGCGATTCACTGTGCGATGAGGGATAGCTCCTCCACCTCTGATCTTTCACTCTTCACCCATACATGCCGCCTACTCGCAGACAGGGATAATTCGGTTTAGAGATGATCACGTTTCTGTGGCGTACCTAGCTGAGCACACAGTTGTCGGGTGGAGGGAGAAGCAGGGAGCCACTGGCAGGCTTAACTTGGACCTCATTATTGGCGTTGCAGTGTGGGTCACTTTGCGGCAGTGGTGAAAGGTGAGGACTTGTGAGCGGAAGGCTGCAGGTTCACTTGTCCCAGTGAGGGTCACTGTGGAAGCAGGGTCAGACGGTCCGAACTACAACCTCAAGCTCTTTCTGGGGGTTGCCCCGGTGTTCCCAGGCCAGCTGTGGTATACGCCCCCCCCCCCCCCCCACCTGTCCTGGGACGGCCCCAAGGTCTCAGCCAAGTGGGGGACCGGTATACTTCCACAGGGTGCCATCCTTATCGGGTGCCCAAACCACCTCAGTTGGCTTCTCTGAATCCGTAGAAATTACCCCAAATTCTGAAAAGAAACGTCCAGCTGCCAATACCTGCAACCTTATCCTTTTGGTCATCATCCATAGCTGATGACCGTAGGTGAGGATGGGGATGTAGATTGATTGGTAAACCGAGAGTTTTGCCTTAAGATTCAGATCTCAAGAAAAAGCATAAATTCTTCCAATAATTAATGATAATAGTTTTTTTTATTGATATGAAGAAGTCTTCTGGCCTCAATCGGTAAAGGTTCTATGCGCCAGTCGACAGTGTCTTGGAGAACAGAGTAGCGGCCAACAATTAGTGAATGGCGGCTGGAATAGGGTGGCTAAATCAGCAGAGTTTCTCCTGATTGCAGCTAACTCCTTATGGTAATAAATAAATAAATACAGTGTTGTGCTGACAGACTCTGGGCTGAATTTTCTGATCTATTCCAGGGAAGGGTCCATCTGCGAGATGTTTATACAGATGCCCTGCAGATACTGTGTATGTAGCGACTTATCATTGCTAGCAGTTTATTTGTTACAGCTATATATTTATTACAGCATCTAAATATTTTCTATGGTTTGGTTTCTTTCTCAAACGTACAATGGCAGTATCCTGAACATGGAAACATTCCGGTTGCAAGTCCTGTTCAAGGACTGTTCCATGTGGGTGGCGGCTGTTACTCTGGCCTCTCGTGGAGGATGGAGCGTGATCCTCAGAGGAACCTGCTGTCCTCCAGTTGGTCCAACTTGAGCCACGAGACTTTTTAGGGGCATTCGCCTCGGGGATCACGAGATGCTCGGGTTCAGTGGGGGAACTGCAGCTTACGATATGGGCTGGGTGAGTTTGTGGGAGAAGATAGCTTGGTCTCCATTGTCTTCTGTAGTCCACTGCGTCTTGTGGTCTCATGCAGAATTCCACAGACACGCACCCCAACCACCACCACTCTTGCACACTTGACTTGTGACCTTCTGCATTCAATGAATGGGGCATGGAGAGCGGGTTTCACTGCTACAGCAGATTGGCAGGAGGGTCATTCAGGTTTCCAGTGGAAATTTTCCCTTACTTTACTTCCGCCCCCCGCCCCCCCACATCCTATCAGTGGCCACGATCCCCCAACACCCACATCTCTCTGTCTCACCATCTCAACACGTCTCTCTGCTTGTTTCCACAACTTCTGTCTGCGTGTGATCGCCCGCTGAAGAATCTTTTAACAGGATTGTTCTTCTCTCCTCCTCTCTTTTTTCCTCTGCCTTTCTATCAGCTGCTTTAGTGGGGGAACTGCAGCTTACGATATGGGCTGGGTGAGTTTGTGGGAGAAGATAGCTTGGTCTCCATTGTCTTCTGCGTCCCTTTTTCCGCTGTCTGCTCACCTGCTTCATCTCTTCTCCTCTTAAGCCAGCCCTCCCACCCCCCCTCCTCCCCATTCCCTGACCCTCTCCATTTCACACAGGTCCCCCCATCACTCTCCTCTTCTCCCACACCCCCTGCCACCACTCCAACCCCCAATACGGGGAATTGTTCCCTTCCTGGCGCCCGGGGGCCAATCAGTTACCTTCCTTCCATACATTAACTCACATGCGTATCCTCATGCATTATTTAGCAGGGCCCCTCTGGATCTGTGGCAGCACGGAGACACAAGGAGAAAGCGAAAAGAGAGATGAGGGGGCTGCAGGGGCTGCAGACACACTCGCACACACACACAGACAGACACACTCACATACACGCACAGACAGACAGACAGGCACACTCACACACACACACACACACACACACACACACAGACAGACACACTCTCACACACACACAGACAGACAGACAGGCACACTCACACACACACACACAGACAGACAGACAAACACACTCACACACACACACAGACAGACAGACAGACACACTCACACACACACACAGACAGACAAACACACTCGCACACACACACAGACAGACAGACAGACACACTCGCACACACAGACAGACAGACAGGCACACTCGCACACACACACAGACAGGCACACTCGCACACACACACAGACAGACACACTCACACACACACACACACACACAGACAGACAGACAGGCACACTCGCACACACACACAGACAGACAGACAGGCACACTCGCACACACACACACACAGACAGACAGGCACACTCACACACATACACAGACAGACACACTCACACACACACACAGATAGACAGACAGACAGACAGGCACATTCGCACACATAAACAGACAGGCACACTCGCACACACACACAGACAGACAGACAGACAGGCACACTCGCACACACACACAGCCAGACAGACAGGCACACTCGCACACACACATAGCCAGACAGACAGACACACTCGCACCCACACACAGACAGACAGACACACTCACACACACACACAGACAGACAGACAGACAGACAGACAGACAGACAGATAGGCACACTCGCACACATACACAGACAGACACAATCACACACACACACACACACACACACAGACAGACAGACAGGCACACACACACACACACAGACAGACAGACAGGCACACTCACACACACACACACAGACAGACAGACAGGCACACTCGCACACACACAGACAGACAGACAGACACACTCGCACACACAATAGTACATTTAGTTGTTCCTTCCAGGTCTGAGGATACCGCTGAATACTTAGAGCTGTGTAGAAAAGGGGCGGGTGGCCGAGATGAAGCAGAGGAAATAGCACCACAAATATCACCTTCAACTAGCTTGTCAAGGCATGATTAAAAGGAAGAAAACAGGCCAATCACGCAGCTAGGCAGTCTGCGTTGGTAGCAAACTGCAAGCAAAAAAAATGTTTTTGGTTATTTGTATTATTTTAATACGCAACAAAATAGCACTGACAATTCTTGTGACTTTTTTTAAAAAAATGCATATAACCCTTTTTGGACTAAGATCTCTGTTTGAGAGACAGTTCCAAACTTCAGCGGTTTAATCAGTTGCAAACCTAATTGATCCCTGTAAACGGAGGGGTTGAAACTCCCATTTGAACCATATTTATCCCAGCCAGCACTGCCGTAAACAAACTGAAGGGGACAATGAAGTTAGGAGTCATACGAAAGTAAAGCTGTCGGCATAAATTTTCCTAGAAAATTCCTGGAGTTCCATTCCTAGAAGGAGACAGAAAAGAGCATATCCTCTTTACCCCCTCCCACCTCTCTGATCCGCTCCTAAAGCTGCTTATGGCCGGGGCCAAACCCCGACAGCAGCTGGGGAGATGCATGCGTTCTGGGGCTAGAAGGAAAAGAAAACACACACTCTTTCTCTGCACAGACCGGGTCCGCGGGGTGTGTGGGGAAGCGGGATCGCGATGGCAACAGATGCTCACAGTTCGGCTGTTGGGAACAAAAAGGGGCCTCGGCAGGGAGGCCCAGGACTGGAGGGCAGGGGCTTTTTAGGGACGTCCCATTGTACTGGTCCTCTTCCTGCTGCGCCCAGACCTGCACGGGCTGCAGCTACCCCTGTCTGGTCCTCGCCACAGTGGCAACCCTAAATAATAAATTAGGGGGAAGACGCTACGTTTACTACTAGACTCCACTCGTCCCTACACCCTTTCTACTCTCTTTTAAGATGTGGAATCGTGGGAAAGATGAGGTGGGTGTCAGGTGGCTTTTATATCATTGATAGAGAGAGGTGCAGATGGACAGTCCTTTCCATTTGCTAAGCAGATTTCTTTACCAAAAGTGGCGTACGGGGTGTGCACATCATTCTATCTATATAAGTTGACATTTATTGATGAAATTCAGAAGTAAAAGGCACTTAAAGCCAAAAGTAGTAAATTAGCTTCTTGCAATTTAAACCGGGTACCTTCTTAACAAGCCCTGCCCCTTTAATAGGGTTCTGAACCCCATGGTGTAAAAAAGAAAGAAAAAAAAAGCCCTACAAAGCTGGAGGGTTTTCTTCTAGCTGGGTTTAATAGAAACCCTATGCTTAGTGTTATACCAGCCCTCCTCTGGGTGGTTGCCACGGGCTTTATTCAAACTTATTATGTTAATTAAGTATTGCTTTTGTTACTGGGCTTTTCGGGTAAGAAAGTAGAAATAATTCATAATAGGTGAGCAGATGGTCATAGAAACAAATCATTCCTCTCTATGTTTTTCAGATAAAATTCGAGCTAGTCCGCAAACCAAATTTGGGAAGAGATTTTCCTTCAAATTGCACTTACCTTGATGCTAGTCACAGACAAGTTTCGATTATCCGTGTTGTTCTCGGCAAGAGCAGCTGATATTGTATTGAACATACAAATTATGGCCACAAGGTGTCTCTGCATTAAAAGCTTCTTCGACCGAATATGCAATGGCGCAAATCAATCTTTAGACAAGAGTAGCGGCACTTAATTTGAGGTACTAGGTTGTATCATAATTTATTTTAGTGATGTTGACACTGGGCCTTAAACTAAGAGGTTTAACACGGGCACATAAATATATCCATGCAGTATGAGTACTGGATTACAGAAAAAAAAGCATTATTACGTTGCTGGTTTTACACCTATTTTAGCGAGCTATACAAACATATTACACCAAGTAACTAGGAGAATTAGTCCAACGTAAATTAGATTATAGGAGATCACGATGACAGAGAGAACCTCAGGACATGTGATGGGGACGGTGGCAGATGTCACTGTGCGGTTTGGGAGGGCTGACTTCGAAACGCGCCATCGAGTGGGGGACAGGGAGAAAGGAGTCTTGCAGGGTTTCTATCCTAATTGCTGTCTGAATACGCACTCTGGGTAAGAGCCTCTTCACACACACACACACACACACACACACACCCACACACACACACACACACTCACACACACACACACACACACACACTTTTCAAGGTGACAGAGCCGACATGTACTCCTCACCTGTTTTAGTGCCAGGGATAATTGTTTTAGAAAGCAATGTCATGTAATGACATTACTAATACTTTACATGACACATATCAGTCAGTATTGATTTTGGTATCCTCCTTGAATGTAACTCTTTTTATACTGCCAACCGTTGTTTTCTTGGATAAATGATTCATTCCACTTCCGCAAACAAAATTCTCCAAATTATGGAAACTTCCTGGTATCTAAAACATATGTCTGACTTTTCATTCTTAGAGCCCCTTTAGGAAGCTGAAATAAATTACAATGGGTTACAGTTCCTCGCTTGTTATTAAGTAAAGCAGTCTCCATTGATATTTTTTAGGATTCCGAAAATACAACATTTTTTGAGCGAAATCCGAGAGTAGGGAAACAACTCTATGCTTGGTTAATTAAGCTACTTATTTAATGAAACTGTACATTTAATACGAAGTGCTTTGTTTTTTATACTAGAAATGTTTGAATCTAGGCAATACGTGTCATCTTTTTAACACGAGTGCTTGTGGCCTACTCAAAAGGCACAGACGTATAGATGACCCCATCTTTTGACAGCCTATGGGGTCAACATAACAGCTATTAATAATGTATACAACATGGTCGGTTATTACTATTCTCCTGAGGTGATGTTTCTGTCGCTGGCCGTTATAACTTTGATAACTTTTTTCCACACCACTTTTGGCATGAACAAATAATCTGATTTCCAATTCTCTAAATAAAAGCCCAACCGTTCCCACTAATATATAGCCTAGTGTACAACATAAAAATGTCTTTCTGTTGATTGCAGAAATATTCTCCTCCTCACTCAAAAGTGGCAGCACCCGTTACAGCCTTAGCTTGATTTTAAAGTTTTGCTGTCTGATTTTCTTAGACGTTGCTCCACCCATTTTCTGACAAGTTTCCTAATCCTGACCAGGAGCATCCCAATAATACGATGCCTCCACTTTTCCCCACAGTAGAGGGCGTTGACTGGTGTTCTGGGTAGACTTTTTTGCGTTCAGTCCAAATATTTCAGATTTCTCTCGTCTGACTACAAAACGTTTTTACACTAGTCAGTCGTCTCATTTAAATTCATTTCAGACACTTTATAAGGGATATAACATGTTTGTCTTTTCCCAATCCCAAAACGGCTTATCATCCCACTCTGGCAAACAGACATGTTGGCTAATTACAGATTTACTCCCATCTCAGCCATTGGATTCAGGCGGTTTCTCTCGCCGTTGACTTCACGGAGGTAGCCTTAACCAGTTTCCTCAGTTTGAAGGGTTAGCTTGATCTAAGCAGTGCACTGAGCGTTTGCCGCTTTTAACTACTGCATAACAGAGTTTTTTCAGTGTTGTTTTTAAAGCTCCTTGGTTTTATCTTTGCTGGAAATTCACTACTTGGGTGAGGGACCTCTCAAAGACTCTAGTCTTTATTTAATAACTAAATGTAAGGTGTCCAGATTATATTCTGAAGCTGAATAATTTCGGATTTCCATTGCAAGGTGTTGATGTTCCAGTTTTTTTTGTCATTGTTTTGGAAGTGAGAAGCAGGTTTTATATATTTTGAGACCTATTTAAAAGTGTCATGATTTGTATGGTGCAATATGTGTGTGTTTGTGTATGTGTGTGTGTCTTTCTGTGATAATCTCATTAGGCTTAATGCTAGGCTAGTCAATATTAACCCTCTGTATAAACACAATTTATGCTTGATAAAAATGGTTGAATGAGTTATGAAATCTTCTACTCCCCTTCAGAAATCTGAGCATTAAACATGCTCTCTCTCTCTCTCTCTCTCTCTCTCTCTCTCTCTCTCACAAACACACACACACCTTCATACACACATGCACGCACCGACACACACATGCACGCACCTACACGCACACGGAAGCACTCGCACACACTTACATGCACAAACAGGCATACACACACACACATACACGCACACAAACACAGGCACACACACAATCTCTCCATCCGTCTCCTGCCAAGATGCGGCTTGCAACAAGTACAGAACGTGCCCGGAGCTGGGAGCTGAAGTCCGCACTCACAGGATTGATTCTCCCAAGAATGCAATAAAAGCCATGGGGGCTCACAATTAATGACAGCCTGCCAATCCTGGTGACGGCAAACCCGCGCGACCTTACCGGCTCTTCATCATGAGCCCAGACAGCAGAGGATGCACCGTGAATGTTGGCACTGCCGGGACTGCTGAAGTCCCATCTTCTTCCGCAAGAGGATTAATCAGACGGACCTGGTCAACACATCCATTGGTGTGCGCCATTGCTGTGTGTTTCTTGAAGCTGGGGTTTGGGGTTCATTAACCCTAAGAAGCTATCACAATTGTTTTTTAAACCAATAAAATTAATAGAATGATGAGACAATGTAATAGGAAATTAACATGGATCATTATTGTTGTGGTTATTTGGGGGGGGGGGGGGGGGTTATACTTTAATAAATTTAATGTTAAATACGGTAAAACAAAATACCTG
>JAOYSI010066881.1:0-22871 GCA_025775065.1 Hiodon alosoides
CCCAACCCCCCATTCACGCGTTATGTCTCATGTCCCATCTCTCATTTCTTGACCACTAAAGAAGATCTGACCCACCTGTGGTGAAAGGATAATCTCAATTTTTTTTTCTCTCGAAGATTATGTTGTTTGTTATTATAAATGAGAAAATCTCCCAGAATTAGCTATCCCTTTCCTGACCTTTGCCAGGTTTAGAACACACTGCCCGTCTCACACTTTGTTATGTTATTTGAGCTGAAAGGTTAATGGTGTCTGAGTGTGGTTGCTTGATCTTTTTGGAACACATGACAGTCGGCTGAGACAAAATAATTGGTACCTCAACATTTTTAGGGATGCTATTTGTGAGGTTCGAAAATAAATGTTAAGTAAATTTGTAAAAACCTAAAAACAGACACTCAGACCAAGAAAACAACAGAATCACCATCTGGTAGCTGATGTGCTGTCTAGTTATTGGAGTTGTCAGATTATCTTTGATTTGCTTTTCGTTAGTGTGAATGCAAAAGACTCTCCCTGATTTCATACTGTCTGCCTAGGTCACAGAGCTTTATGAGCTGCTTGGAGTTTCTGACCTCAGTCACACTGCCATTGCAAAACCTCTGACGATTTTAGCTTCAGACCATTCCCCTGGTTATGTCTCACTTTAAACAGTCTTTTTTTCCCCCGGTGTCTAAACTAAATTGAAATGGGTCGAACATATTGGCCCGGGTGTTGGATGGTTGTAGCGCAAGAGTTTGTTGCTGCCTTGCTCTGTGCTTCATGTTGTTAATTGTTGCATTGTTAATGTCAAACTTTGAGCTGTGCATTCGTTCAAAACACAAGTAGCCCAGGGCAAATCAATTAGCATGTCTAAATGAAATGCTCATATGCCAGAGCATGCTCCTGAACAGCATGGGATGCTGGGAAAGAGATTAAAGTGCATCATCTGCTATGTGTTTATTTCTGTATTTGTGTGGCGAGTGGAATCCATCATCCACCAGATTTTTCCAGTCTTCCATCGACTCAAATGGTTTTTGGTGGGATTGTGGCTGTTTTTCTGGGAACGGCACTTTTGCACCCTGGCAATGTAGGCTATTGTTAGAGCAATCCGTGGTTCCCCGTTAACAAGGGTGGTTCCTCCCTTTGCGAATTCCCTCGGCTCTAGATTTGTTTGCCTGTGAAGAGCCTTGCCACCTCCACTGTCTCCGTCCGAAGGGGAGGCCGATCTCCAGGACTCCAGGGGGGACAAAAACAAACGACGAACCACAAGCGTCCTTTCTTAGAGCTCACACCCACGCCCAGACACCCACAAAGAGAAATCCCCCAACAGGGGCAAAACCTAAATCCTCAGCGACAGGTTCCTGCTGGGCTAGGAGCAAGTGGCCAGGCCATGTGCACTACGGTCCACTACCCTTGGAAGGCAGCAGATCTGGCCTTAGGGAACAGGTAGCCAGGCAGAAGAATAAGCCCTCGATAGGTAGCCAACGAGCTTGTGTGTTGATAAGTTACCTATCAAATGCTAGCTACCAAATGAACAACGACAGACAATTGTTTATTGAATTTTTAAGCAGTTGACGGGTTGAGCCTATCCATCCAACGGAACAAAAAATAGAAATAAATGGCTAACGAGTAACCTTTTTAAATGTTTTGTGATCCATAGCCCTCAGATCTAAATGCCAGGCTTCATATTAACAACGTGAGGGGAAATTTTTCTTGACTGGCCAGGAATATGTTGTACACGCCACTGGGGCCAACTTCACCTCGCCGTACCAGTTCTGGTGCCTATGGGCTACTGAGAAACTCGTTCCACCTGGCTTTTGAATTTTGTACAGATTTAAGCTTTTTCACCAGGGCTTGAAAATGTTATGCGTACTTAAGCCCCATTATTTTTGTTTTTCCGGGAATTTATCTGGGTTTATTTTTAAACAGATAAGACAGGAGAAAATAGGTTTATGAAATTAAAATGCATAAATCGGAGGGGAAATCTTGAATTTATTTTGGAGAACAGGTACAAAATGTGTTGTACAGGTAACATTCTTAGTTATCGTAACCTGTCAAAGACATTACATTAATTTAAACTGTAACATTAATGTTTCAGCCTGCGTGCCACACAGTCAATGCTGACCAATTGTAAAGTTCACCTTACTTGGGGATAAATCACTAAGAGACGTTAGTCATTATAACCTGTAAAAGTTATCAATCAAATCCACAGCTTCACTCCTATTGTATAAATGTATCGTTTGCCAGCTAACGTTAGCAACACACACAACCACGATTAATGTTATAAAGATAAACGTTTCAGTTTCAGGCCAACAATACAGCCAAAAGTAACAAAAAAAATTTCAATTAAAATATGCCAAAATATGTGCTAATTTGCTTTTGCTTTGAAGCAACTGTTAGATTTAACATGCTTGCTCGATAACTTACTGAGCTTGTTTAAAGAAGCAGTCAAAAAAATTTTTTAATCCTGCGTGGCGTATGATTGTAACGGTTTTTCTCTTTGGCTGCTATAGCTAGTTGTCTGTCAATGGTAAGCCCCTATACTAAAAAGGGTACTATATACTACTCCATATGTTCACAATGTGTTATTTCTCATTAACTAACTCACACACATTTAAATAAATAAAGTATATGGGAGATTAAAAATGTTTTTTTTTTTGGGTGAAAATCGGTTTAAGCTGAAAATAACCGTAGCTTGTGTGAAGTTTCTGCTGATGTTGTGCTTGGTAAGAATAGTAATGTTTTCTGGGGGAACTCTACTGCAGAGGCTAGAGTAAATACAGGGGTCTCATTCCGCGTGCAATGGGAGATGGGTAATCTTTAAGCCATGTTAAGCGATCCAGGCTGTGGAGCCTTTGTGGATGGACAAACCCAACGATTGTGGGGGGGTGAGATCCTCTGTTAGTGTATATAAGCATGTGGTTGCATAATGTAAAGCCTCAATAGACTGTTCCCACTGTTTTTTTTGGGGGGGGGGTTGTGGTTGAAGGAGTGATGTTCCCTGTAGAATGATGTTGTTGTTGACATTTGCTGAGCTGATCCAGTTGAGGTAGTATTAGCTTCAGATGGAGTGCCCACCTGAGCACACTAAACAAACAGCTCCGGTGGCTGAGAGGAGGAGAAGGGGGAACAGGTTGTGATGCTGAATCGCTAAAACTGAAAACCCTGGCTTCTGTGCAGGCCGCCAGGCAGAAATGTGAATTTTAATGTACGTTAATAATCACACGGTATTGAGACAAGAGGCTGGGAGTCATTAGTGTTTCACACAGTGGTGACTGGGACAAGGGTTAAACAGAGATTCCTCTTTGTCCCCCAGTGTGGGACCTGAACATACATTCATCCAATCACAGGCAATGGAGGCTGTAAGATTAAAAAGTCTCTGTGCTGGGGCGACGGCTGGTGCTGTTTTAGTTGGGGCGAAAGCCCTTTAAACATGGGAAGGACGATCCTTTCACGTATCTCTGAGGACAGGACTCTAGGAGCCCGGTGATGTTTATCTTCAGCTGCTGGGAAACGGTGGAGTAAACCCTGGCTCTGTCTGTTTCATCGCTGTTGAGCCCCGCTAGATCTCTAACGCGCGAAAGCCGGATTTAGTTTTTTTTCCCCAGTTACAAACATGTCTTTTTTCCCCCACACTAATACTCTCAGGAATGGAAGCGCAGACACTGGGAAGATGGTCTAAGCAGTAAAATCTCTGATTAGATGACTTCTGTTCTGTGGTAGTGACAATGAGAGGGCACTATCACTGCCTTACTGCACTTTAATTATTTGCTCAGAGGGTGGAGGCGTGCCACTCAATTGGAGGAGGTTGAAGAGTATAAACTAATTAACCAGACAATGGGCTATAAATACTGAATTCAGATGTGGTTAGTTTTTCTTACTCTAGTTACACAAACCCAGGCACTTAGATGTCCAAACTGAGCTTTCTAGTGCTCCAAGGGGCCTGGGAGTGGAATGCAGTTATTGAATGCACTGAGGAGTTTGAAAAAAGGGTCAATGATAGGGTTAGTGTCGACTAGTAAAAAAGTGACCTACTAAATCATGAAGTTCGATAGAGTCCAGCCGCAAGCTCTCATTCACTCGATACCCCTGTAAGAGAAGGAGCCGGCTTCAGCGGCGAGCCCGGAGCGCTCTCCCCTGAGGCAAAGTGGGGTACGAACAGAATCTTTTAACATCTGCTGTCGAAATACCCCCCCCTTCGGTCTTTTTTGCCACCAGCAGCATCTGAAGAAAAAAAATCGATGCAAGGATCGAGGTCCCGTTGCATGCTGGGAGCAGGCAATCAGGGAGTCATGGAACCTTTGGAAGCAGTTGCAACACCGTGGCTTTGCTGTCCGGTCATACAGGTCAAAAGTGGAGGGGAGGATGAGAAACAACCTGAAGTCCAGTTGGAGGCTTGAGGCGTTCGCAACTGCCCAACAAAGCCAGCCTTAGTCTATGCTTTTAGGGTACTTTTAGGGTGTCAGCCATGTCCAGTCAGGCCCGGCGTGGCCATTCAAGGAGTGATCAGACGCAGGGAACTCGATTGCCTGTCGGTTGCCCGTCTCCGGATTCACCGTCTATGGGGCAAACACAGGCTTTTCATTCACCAATCAAATGAGAACTGTCTCTCTGTTTATGCTTAATGGGTAGCACCCGAGTGGTTTGTCATGAAGCAAACCACACTAAGATGTGTCCATTTGGCCTGGCTGAGTGTGTGTCTTTAAAGGCTGCCTGCTGGCCAGGCTTGCCTGTTGACGCAGCCCCTCAAGCTGCATACCACCATCATGTTGACACACTTTGGTTTAAGAGTATAATCTTTCTTACAGTTCAGTAGAAGTATTCAATTGTAAAACGCAGTTCATATGAAATTTTCCAGAATATCCATTAGCCTTTACCATGCTGAAGTTTGTACTACTCTCAATAATGCAGTTTTCATTTTCATTCTATTATAATGTTCTTCTTTCTATAACTTTGAATAAAGCTCGACATACATTTGAAACAGAAAGTGAAGACGAATACATTTTTCAGCCACAGGTCCTGCAGAGAACAAGATAGGAAAATGTGTGCTGGTGAGCAGGCTGTCCTTTAGCAGGATGGCAGCATTGTGATTACGCCGGGGTAATGCATTTTGGCTGGTTCTGCCACAGCTGGCTGGTTTCGAGGGAGCGGTGGGGGGAGGGGGGAGAAGAGTGAAGATGAGTGTTGTGAGTCAGCCAGGGCCTGTCTCGGCCCATCCGTCAACACGCCTCCCCATCAACGCCCCGGGAACTAATGCAGTTTGAGGCTCTCGGCCTCTCCGAGTGACGCAGGGAGGGCCGGTGCCAGGGTGATCGAAGTGCAGGAGTTGCGGGGGAGAAGGCGAGAGAACAGGCGGGGGTCATTGTAGGTGACGGTGGCGGGCGGGGGTGTGGAGCTGGCAGGGATGGGAGGGGTGGAGAGCTCTGGCAGGTGGAAAAGGCCCACACGGTTCCTGCCCACAATAAGCTAAATGGTTCCAGACCTCAATGGATGGAGATGGGCCTGCTTAATGAGTGACACGGCCAGTGACAGGCCTCAGCCTTCGACAGACAACAACAAAAAATAGCCCCCCGACCCACGACTGACACATTCCGACCATGCACTGCACGCCAACATCTTAAATTTTGCTGCCTTAGCGACAACGGGGGGCACAGGAGGGATGCCCACTTACACGCGCCTGTTTGCCTGCCAACACATATCTCCCTGTGCGTTCTTTGCATGTGCGTTCTCTACGTAACCTGTCGCCTGTAGACTGTATGCAGTAGGCCGTATACAGTATTGGCATATATGTGCTTGTTCATTGTTGTCCCTCATTTCATAGCCTTCCAAAAAAGCCCTTTATCCAGGGCTACTTACACGTTGCACATTGTCCTGGCGGCCTTTACTTAGGTCATGGGTACAACAGCAGTAGTGCTTCCAGGATTTTAAGTGTGCAAACAGTTTAACTATTACTTCACATTGCTCTGTGAGGTGCTAATTTAACAAGCTCAAACTTGCTATTGTAAAAAGGAATTCCCAGGTTCTTCACAATGTGCAGGTTTTGCAGGTTTATTCTTAAGGGATGACTGGTGAGACATTAGGGTTAGGGCTCTTACTACGTTAGAACCTCTATCTGCCTCCTTGGAATGGAGAATACCACTCTTCTCCTATAAACTCTTCCTCACCTGTCATGTAAATAGGATTAAATGTAGTGAAAATTAAGAACGCAAAACTAACATAGCAACAAGAAAAGAGGAACGTATCCCCACTCTTCCGAATGCCCGGCAGAAACACACAGAAACCCCAACAGATGCACACTCGCTCACACACAAACACACACACACACACACACACACACACACAATTCTGCCCGACAGTTGAGAGAAAGTCGACACAGCAAAGTCACTAACGCGTCGTTTTTGTTTCCCCATTTCGGTGTTGCTGTGTCGATGTACCCCAGTTCTACGTGTCTGTGCTGACCAGCCTGTATTGTGGAGGAGACCTCCGGCTTGCATGGTCAAATGTGCTTCCAATGTGCTTACTTTGTGCTCGCTGACTGCAGTCTTCTCGCCCAATCCCGTACAGGACAATGCTGATCTTCAACCCTGTTCGATCTAGTCAGAAAGGCCAGTTAGCCCAACCATAGGCCAGTTAACCCAACCTTAAAACGAAATACTGCCCTTTTGGCGACACTCCCTCCTGGTTTTAACGCATTTGTTTATTTATGTCGGATTTCCTTTAGAGTAGAAGCATGGGGGAAGTTTGTTATTGATATCGTCGGTTATGGAAACAATTTTAGTAGTGTTCGTCATCATTTGAATAACTTAGTCTTTATAAACATCAGTAAATTCGAATAACTCTCATGAACATAACTTTCTGAATTATAATTTCTTTAAGGTTAGGGTTAGGAGTGTAATGACCTCAACACTGTTTATTTTGATTCAGCAACTATTTAAACATCGTAAACGAATCCCCTTTTACTTCTTCCATTACACAGGTCTGAAGTTCCTTTGTATAGTCAGAAATTCTGCTGCAAAAGCTTGTGTTATCAGCCAACTCAATTATATCCCTTCAAAGTACCACCCGCATCGATTGAATTGAGTTTATTAAACAAAAATCAACAGAACACCTCAGTAAATCTGAAGCACTGTCGAAAATAAATTTAGCAGTGAGCAGAAACAAAGACCTCCACTGCCAAGAAGAAATGTCACACAGTGAGCAGAAACAAAGACCTCCATTGCCAAGAAGAAATGTCACACAGTGAGCAGAAACAAAGACCAATACAAAGAAGAAATGTCACACAGTTAGCAAAAGTGAAGACCTCCAATACAGAGAAGAAATGTCACACAGTGAGCAGAAACAAAGACCTCCACTGCCAAGAAGAAATGTCACACAGTGAGCAGAAACAAATACCTCCACTGCCAAGAAGAAATGTCACACAGTGAGCAGAAACAAAGACCTCCACTGCCAAGAAGAAATGTCACACAGTGAGCAAAAGCAAAGACCTCCACTGCCAAGAAGAAATGTCACACAGTGAGTTGGCCCCTGTTGTAGTGTGGGAAAAAAGCCCTGGAGGACAGCTGTTTCTGAGATACTGGAGGATACCATGCACCTTTCAATCAAACCATGCTACAGTAGCTAAGGTAAAAAAAAACTGGCCATTGAGTTTATTTAGTTACGAAGAAAGAAGTAAGAACTGCTTATTAAAACCAACATTTTGAAATTTGGAAATGTACGTTTCACAAACATCTTGTAACAAACTCGTAAAGAATAGCATGGCATGAGCTCGACCAGAGAGAAGTATGACATCTGCATATGTTTTGGTCATCAATCCGGACAAGCTGTGGAAAACCCGTTTTCTTCAAGAGTGCTCAGGCAGATGGACAATTTGTTTATTTTCATGCTAAATCAATGCAAAATCCCGCCATCCACAGGAACAGTTGGGTTGAGAAAGAGGAAGCGCTGTTAGATGGGACGCTTTGGACTGCCAATGAGCTCCAGTTGAGGGCCGTACACTCATGTAGACATTGCAAGCAAGTAACCTGAACATCCAAAGATCGCAGGCCGGGCCTAGATGAGCCATCCGATATGTGTGTTGAATGAATTAGTCACAAAATATTAATTAATTTGGTCATTATAGAATGATCCAATAGGGAATATGAAGAAGCTTCACAGTTATTATTTTATTTGTTACAGGTTAGGGTTAGGGTTAGGGTTAGGATTGGATTATTTTCAAATTAATCGTCATCCTGTTTATGTCAGAAAGTGTCTGACAGAAACATTGTTTAAGTATGTATCACAATGACGATGTTTTACACACAGAACAGTTAAAAAATTTGTTTACTTGATGAGTTGAAAGGAGCCCCCTAAACATAGAATTCAGGAAGGCTAATGGTGCCCTCCCAGCCACAGTGGATTGCTGTTAGTTTGCCAGGGAGTTTTTTGACAGAGATTCAGAATCTCAGAATGGTCTATACACTGCTATTAGAGAACTCTACAATCCCACATTCAGCTTGACATTTAGAAAGATCGGTGTTCTTCTGTCAGTACAGACACGTGTAGATGGAAACTCCCAGGTCACACTGGTCCCTGCCCCAGTGGCGACGGGCCTCGATGCATGACCTCTGTCCCGTTCTTGTGTGTCAGACGTCTGGTGTCGCCTCCTTTGTTTGGTGTTGCTACAGTCTGTGCACTCTGAAACTAAATGCCCTGTCGTGTTTGCAGCCGCCCCCCTCACCCCCCACAGGCGACGCTAAAAGCCCCGCCAC
The DNA here is from genome assembly GCA_025775065.1 of Hiodon alosoides. NCBI lineage: Eukaryota > Metazoa > Chordata > Actinopteri > Hiodontiformes > Hiodontidae > Hiodon > Hiodon alosoides. The sequence goes on from JAOYSI010066881.1 coordinate 8,721, forward strand.
CCCAAACGACTCGAGTTCCTTCACCCCCTCTCCCCACCCCTCCCTGTCCACCGTGCCGGCGGGCGAGGGAGTCACGGAGAGGAGGAGGTGGGCAGATGCGGCCTCACACTGAGTTTTCTCCTTTCCACAGCGACTCCCACCCGCCGAGCTGTGCCCCGGGTGAGGCGGGGCAGCCCGAGGGCAAGGGGGAAGCACAGGATGGCGCGGGGGCCACGCCCGGCGGAGCGCAGGAGGAGGAGGAGGAGGGCGCGGGGGCCCGGGGGGGCGCGGGGCAGAAAGCCAGCCTGCACCACACCGCCTCTCCCATGAGAGTGAGGAGCAAGGGGCCCAGCGCCTGCACACACTCCTCCGCCCCCGACTACGAGCTCTCGCTCGACCTGAAAAACAAGCAGGTAGGGGCACGGGCGGGGGCCCTCACCGCGGCGACGGTTAGGGATGAAGAAGTGGTGTCGCTGGTGCGATGGCAAGGCTCAGAAGAGGAGGTGGAGCTCGGGCGCCTGATTTTGCCGTGGTGGAGGCGATGCGTTCGTATCTCCGTATCGCTCCAGGGAGGAGCCTCTGACCTCCATAATCGGATGCCAGTCTTTCTAAAGAGGGACAGTGACCCTCTGAAAGTCGGGCGTCTCTCATTGTCAGTACGGTTTGTTTCTCCCATCTCCACTGTGCTTGACAGCTCTGTTTAATCGTGCTCTATGCCACTTTTAGATTGCTCTCATTCTCCAGGGATTCAAGTCGATGCGCCACTTTGATTCGGAGACGAAATAGAAAAATCAAGTTGTTTTTTTCTTTCTTTTTTTTCAAGAACACAGAATCCTATGAGGTTTAGAAATAACCTCAAACATACTTCTCTGGATGGTTCAAATAAGGCTGAAAGCTGGCGCATTGTCATGGTAACGCCAACTGCTAATATCCCCATTGCATGAATTCATCTCAGTGATTTTATTGCCACCTCTGACTGAGTGCACGGGCCACTCTGTTTTGGAGCCATGGTTTCCTTTTCTATTCTATCATTTTGTTTTCCTGAAATATGAAAAAAAAAAACATATATATAAATATCTGCCTCGGTCAATGTGCTGGTTTAGAAACTGCTTCCTGCCTCATGCTAACCCTAACCCTGCTACAAGATGTGAAAATAGCAGGTTCAACCCCTGATGTCGTACACATCTGCCCAGTTTTTTTTTTTTTGCCCATCTGCCTATTATGTACAATGTACGTTATGTCAGTAACCCATGAGATTTTGTGGTTTGGTCATGAAGCGTGTTTTCTGAAAAGGGTGTGTTATTGTTCTACTGTCTGGTTGTTGAAGGAGCTTTGTTTATGAACGTGGAGCTTTGTTTATGAACATGGAGCTTTGTCTATGAACATGGAGCTTTGTTTATGAACGTGGAGCTTTGTCTATGAACGTGGAGCTTTGTCTATGAACATGGAGCTTTGTCTATGAACATGGAGCTTTGTTTATGAACGTGGAGCTTTGTTTATGAACGTGGAGCTTTGTCTATGAACATGGAGCTTTGTCTATGAACATGGAGCTTTGTTTATGAACGTGGAGCTTTGTTTATGAACGTGGAGCTTTGTCTATGAACATGGAGCTTTGTTTATGAACATGGAGCTTTGTCTATGAACATGGAGCTTTGTTTATGAACGTGGAGCTTTGTCTATGAACGTGGAGCTTTGTTGACCTCTCTGTGCGTTTGTGTCTAGGGCACCCCACTATATTTGCAATAAGAGCCTGACTGGTTCTTTAGCAGGGAGGTGCTGGGGTGCAGGACGCCGCTTCGAGCTCCAGTGGGTCCACATGGGTCACGCGTGGAGAGTGAGGAGTGAGTTGGCTGTGTTCATGTTCTTGGCCATGGGGGCTATGACCGACAGGAGCACGAGACAGATGGAGGATGCGGCTGAATTCAGGACGAAGGGTGTGCTTCATGACAACTCCCTACACAGTCTAGTGCGTGTGTTCGTCTCATTGTAGCCCTTGCAACCCATTATAACTGGACTTAAAAGCTGTCGATTAAGGGGCCCAGTGGCAAAACCACCAATGTTACATGAACACTGTCAGTGTTTATTTCAGTTCACTTGAGACTTTTTCCATATAAATGAACGCTCCGGTCTGGTAGGCTATCTCTCTGTCAATCACCAGAAGTTCTGCAACCGGGAAGTGATTGGATAGGCTCCCTCTGGGCAGGAAGGACTTGATTAGCTGTATATAGAAGAGGAAAGCCTCCTGGCAAGCAGCTCTCAGGGACCTAAATTGCTCTTCCTGGTACCAGTCACCGAGTACCCTACCTTAAGGCGCTTATAATTAAATTTTCATATTATATATATATATATTTTGTGATCGAGAGTCATACTTCAGTGAAAATGCATTGCAGGTGAAGAGCCATCTTTGAACTTATGAAACCAGCATCTAATCTCAAGTAACAGTGATGAAAACGGGCAATAACATGGAATTTCGTTTGATAGGTATCTTTGATGTGCGGAGAGACCTCTTTCCTGGGAGTAACCCGAGCAGGAAGAGTAATTGCTTTTGACGTCAGTGGGCTTGGATGTTCGCCTGTAGGTCAACATGTACATAGAGGCTTTCATCTGGTCAAGACCCCCCCCCCCCCTCCTTTTTTTTTCGTTCACACTTTCGTTCACAATTATATTTCACTAACAAATTCTGGGCACAAGCGCTCAAGACTCCCAGTCCATTGTCATTGCATTGAACATTCTCTAGCCCTTTTTTCAGTGTCAGTACTGAATGGCATCCGCATTGAATCAATCAAACTGACAAGTACTGCACTTCTTTCGGTTTCACTGAAACAGCGATTTAATGCTACGGTTGGCTGGATTAATGCTGGTGATTGCGTTTAAGTGCATTGCCTTTGGTTTCTAATGATTGTCCTGCTGCAGTGCGTTCAGCGCAGAAATGCAGTTATACGGTTGTTATGTTGTGACTGATGTTGTAATTAGCAAGGATCTAATGTTGTTTGAAGTTGTTCCATCGGGAGATTCCAATCAAAACTAATGTAATTAATTAGATATCTATAGATATATATAAAACACAAATATATATAACTTTCCAGTTCCTTGATTGGCTACCGTTGATCTATGGTACTTAAAGAGCATATACTCTATTGGCCTGAGTGACATTGCACAGGCTGGTCGAGAATTTTTACATTTACATTTTACATTTTTGGCATTCTTATCCAGAGCGACATACAGAAGTGCTGTAGTTTTAGGATTTGTTCCAATGCGTTCGTGTCCTGAGCGTCCTACGAAACAGCAGAGGACCGTCTGGAGGAAACCGCTGTCTGGGTTTCGTAGAAAGAGTTTATTTCCGAGTAATTGCGTCTTCTAGAACCTCGGGCCTTGTTAGAGACAGCATCAAGTCGGAGCGTATTAATCAAATGGCATATATCGCTGCCATGTTTTCTGCCAGTTTAAATCACATCTGAAGTGCTGTAATTGTGCCCCGGCTATTCTCAACCATAATCACACTGAAATTACAAACCGAGATGAATCAATGTGGAGAAAGGGGTAGGTCTTCATTACAAGTGCTATCACGATAATCCACATTAATGAAATAATTAGATCTTTTTACAAAAAGGCCCCGCAGCAAAATATCTAGAAATAGATTCACCTGTGGGTGTGCAAATTTCCCATGCTTAATAATGAATGAAGTGAATTAATGCTGTGTGATGTGGTGTCAGTTTTATTTTTGTTAGCTGAGTGTAAAAAGTATCGTCCTCCTGGTTCTTCCACTTTTCAGTTGTGATGATTTCAAATTTAAAAGCATTGCGTTACCTTTTTATTCCCCTGCTTCAGTCCCCTTTTAATTCCCTCCTCTTTCCTATGTGTTACATTTGGAAACATTTGATACATTTGATACATTTGGATACATTTGATACATTTGACACATTTGACACATTTGGATACATTTGGATACATTTGATACATTTGGATACATTTTATAAAATGGCTGGCGCTCCACTGGTGCGTGTGCTGAGGTTGGATGACGGACAGGCCGAGTCACCTCCTTAACTGTAAATTACTTAGAAGGTCACAGGAACAACCCTTTTTTGTCATCATTATCACCCTTAACGAGGATATAAATCGAAGCTGAATGTGCAGTTCTTTCAACTTCGGCAAAATTAAAGGAATAATAAAAAAATAAATTAAAAAATAGACTTCCCCCGAGGCACTTAGCAATGCGACGGTTATATGGGCTGAAGTGCGTGATCAATTTTACATTCGCCTGCGTTTCCTCGGATGCTGCTATCCCATAGCTGTTAATATTGTCAGCGCTTCAAAATGTATGTCCTGTTCCAGAGATCCTAAAAGAAGTTCCATCACAGTGGGCCTTGGGTTTGCCTGATTCGTCAAAGCCGCAGTCGAGCTGCAGACCTTAGCGAATCGCTCAGCACGTGGAATGATGCTTGTCGACAACTGAGGGGGGGCTCTGAATTCTGATGTGAGCCTCCAACCCTGCGAGGATCTCTGTACCTCTGTTCTGTTCACACAAGGGTGCACAAATCTCTCCCACTGTTTTTTTTTTTTTTTTTTTTTTCTCTGTTTGCATATCTAATCAGCTGATCTTTTACCTCATTAAACAAGCTCAGCAGAGCTTGCCTCCAGATGAGACTCATAAATATACATGCAGACATAAAAGTCAGATAGAGCTCAGTGCTAAACACAGGCTAGCTCCTGTCGCAAATGCAGCAGCAATGGGTTGGCTGGGAGTTCTCGTTTCGTACCAGTTTCTTGCTAGCCATGCTAGCCTGCTATCAGGACACCATTTCAGCAGCACGCTAGCCCTTTAATAGTTAGCTTTGTTTAAACAGCATTGTTTCACAATGCCAGGTGTATATGTTCCTGTAGCGTTCGGAATACTATAACAGCACTGGAGAACTGGGGAGGTGGAATCGAAATGTTTCTGAAACTGCGCTTCGTCACTGAGCTCAATCAGTCACGCCCCATTTGCACACAAGTCATAACAGTATTATCAGTTAATTGACTCCCCTCAATGGGCACTGCACATTGATGTTACACTCCAGATATTTGTGTGCCTGCAGTGTCTTTCACACAGCCCTGTGCTATCGGAGTGTTGACTGTTTTCCGAGGGTTCCGCAGGACAAGGTTATTCTGCACACTTGCTTAGACAGGCTGTAAAGAGAGGTGCTCTGGTAATAGGGTCTGTGACCCCAACTCTTTCGTGCATCCTCTTGCTGGCCTCATGCATTGTCTTGCATACCCTTCTTTATTGTGTTAAATAATATTCTCAAAACATTATACAAATGTGTTATTAACTATTTATAAACATCCTAAATCCACTTCTCTTTTTTTAGCTCATTAGTAATTATATATACTACTAAATAGCCGAAAGATATTTGATCTATTATTATTTCTGAGATTTAATTTCTAATTACCTCGCAGAAAAATAGGACAACAGGCTTTTGGCACGTCTTGTAATGGCGCCGGTAACATTCTGCTGGATTCTGTTTTTGTAATTATTAGGAGTCAAAGAGTTCTTTAGTTATGGAAAAATTACGTGCTCAAATTGTGACCAGGTAATGTCAACGTGACCTCTCATCAGCCAGTATTCTGAGATTTAATGGAACACGGGAAGTACGTGGTGAATGGGTTTCAAAGAAAGATAAGTGTTCCCTTTGAAGACTGCTCTGTGGAATGGATTTGGAGAAAAGTAACAACTGCTATCCAGAAGTTTTATGAAAAAATAAAATAAGAAATATTGAGCAGTCTGATAAAAACAAATGTAAAACAGGCATTTACCTTTGGTTTTTACAAATTTGTATAGTTTTCAGCACATTGCAATTTCCTTCGCCCTGAGGAACATTTCCCCCTAAGACATTTTATCTGAAATACAGCTTGCGGTAATTCAGAAGCTCCAGCCTCGTGCGGTAATTCAGAAGCTCCAGCCTCGTGCCAGTCCAGCTGTCAGACGTGGTTGGCAACCCGCGTGGAGGAAACCGGGGATCACCGCGGTCGGTCCCTCTGTGGTCACTCAGCCAGGTGACCGGAAGGCGATGCGACTGTATGATGCGTCAGGGCGGCTCTCATTAGAAGGACAGATCGCTTGGCCCCCCTTTCTCCTCGAGCCACACTCCATCCTGGTCCTTGCGGGCTGCAGTGTCTGCAGGATTTCGTTCTACTACATCTCTTAGTCGTTAAGTTGGAGTCATTACCTGGTGTTTCCAGGTGTAAATCAGACGCTAATTTAGAGGTAGCCAAAAACAGCTGTCAGGCACCAGGATTGAAGATCCCTGCTCTAATGCTAGGAGAGAGAATGCCAGAGGGATATGTGACCTGACAGGCTCACCCTAATTGTCTCATTCACTGTTTCTGACAAACTTGTGCAGAGCATGCATATCGAATAGCTACCCCCGCCCTCCATAATAAAAATTTTAGCCTCTGATTTATCTTAAAGGCCACGGTTGGAGAATCCTATTTAAGTTTATATTATGTATTTGATTAAAGGGATCTTGTTTATGACATGGGTGTGATGGTAATTACGGCTTCCATTCCTTTGATCCCTGCATTCTGACCGGTCATTTCATTAATCATCTTCATATTAGACGTAGGGTTGACTTGGAAATCACATTGTTGGAGTAAATCTACTCTGAATTTCGCAAGACTACAGGAAGTCAGGTAAAAAAATTGTTTATTACACAAGGTGTCGGCACAAAGGTCGGGTATGAGAACGGTCTATATGGTACAAAGTTCCTGGTGTGGGAACTGTCTATACGGCACAAAGGTCCGGGTGTGGGAACGGTCAATGCAGGACAATGGTCTGGGTGTGGGAACGGTCTACATGGAACAAAGTTCCGGGTGTGGGAATGGTCTACATGGAACAAAGTTCCGGGTGTGGGAATGGTCTATATGGAAAAAACGGCTGGGTGTGGGAACGGTCTATACAGGACCATGGTCCGGGTGTGGGAACGGTCTACATGGAACAAAGTTCCGGGTGTGGGAATGGTCTATATGGCACAAAGGTCTGGGTGTGGGAACGGTCAATACAGGATAATGGTCTGGGTGTGGGAATGGTCTATATGGCACAAAGGTCCGGGTCTGGGAAAAGTCTATACGGAACCAAGGTATGGGTGTAAGAATGGTCTATACTGAACAAAGGTCCGGGTGTAGGAACGGTATATACGGCACAAAGGTCCGGGTGTGGGAACAGTCTATTCGGAACCAAGGTATGGGTGTCGGAACAGTCTATAAGGAACAAAGTTCTGGGTATGAGAACGGTCTATACTGAACAAAGGTCCGGGTGAAGGAATGGTCTATACTGAACAAAGGTCCGGGTGTAGGAACAGTATATATGGTACAAAGTTCCTGGTGTGGTAAAGGGAACAGTCTAGGGACAAAGGTCCGGGAGTTGGAATGGTCTATACGGAACAAAGGTTTGTGTTTAGGAACGGTCTATACGCAACAAAGTTCCAGGTTGGGGAATGTCTTTATGGGACAAAAAGTTCCTGGTGTGGGAACGGGAACTGTCTATACAGAACAATAGTCTGGGTTTGGGAACTCAGGTTCCCAATGTTAACCGTTGTGAAAGGATGCCTTTCCATTAAGATTACTTTAATAATCACTGAACTTCTTACCCCCATTCTCACAGACCTCTGAAATGAAATTTAAATCGAGCAGATAAGCAATTTTGTGTCATTTTAGATAAAAGCTTAAAATGACCTCCTTTCATGATGGAATTTTAAAAGTCAAGCACATGGATTACATCAAATTTTAACCAACCACTTATCACAAATTACCAACCTGCCGCTGTTTTTACTCATCAAAGTTCCCTGACTCTATTCCAATGGTAGCTGCTCGCGGGACTCAAATTGTAATTTGAGATTTGGGAAAGTCTCATTTCCATTTAGGGTCCCATTGAGGTCCCTGTCAGTTGTTTTATTTTTAAATTTAGGAATCAGGTAATTAGACACCGCATTCTCCCCTCACATTTATCTTCCAGGGTTGAACATTCCGTTTCTGTGGTAATAATTTTGACATGGGCCTATATTCGTATAGCTGCTGTTTATAGAGAACAAAAAATTTAGTTTAGTAAAAAGACAAGGGGTATGGTTAGATGTTCTCTACTCCGTCTTTAAGCAAACTGAACTACCAAAGTAGTTCAACACCAACTTGCAGTAAGAAACAAGTTTTCTTTTCAATATTTCATACTGTGTTATTATTCTGGATATGCTAAAATGTGATTAGAAAAACAAACAAACCAACAAAAAAATCAAAAATAGTTTGGGATCAACATTACACATCATTCCCAGATTAATAACACTTTGAAAAGATAAGGGATTTAGTGTTGAGGTGTGTAAACATTTCATGACAGTTTCTCTGACAGGCATGCAGATTTAAATCCCTCCTCTCTCATGAACTTCACTTCACATGAAAATGTGTCCAGCAAATGTATATTTTATGGAGATTCAACTTGGAAAAATCGAGAGGGTTTTTTAGTCTGAGGCAGCAGCTGGCTCATTTCGCTGACTAAAAGTGTGTTGGTGAAGGGAAATTACTTTGTAATGAGCCTGCTGTAGGTTTTTAGCTCTCAGGTTCTGCATTTTCATACAGACTGCCAGCAACTGAGGCTAAATTTAATTAAGTCCACACTTGCACTGGACACTCCTATTGGTGTTTGTGCGGGGTGCTGAAAACCCTTCATTATCTCCTTTAAAGGGAGCTGAACAAAGGGAAAAACGAGCTGAATTGATCCTACAAATTATTTTGAGTCAGCTGAAAGTGCTGAATAGAGAGAGGGGCATAACGCAGACCAGCGGCGTCGTGCACGAGCGCAACCCCGCGTGCAATTGAGACCTATAACAGCACCGGCTTCCGGGGGCCAATTGAGGAGAGGAGCCTCCCAGAGGAGCCTCTCTGTCACAGAATGAGAAGGCCGTCGCTCTGCCAAAAGGCCGAGCTCCTTCCCATAAGGCAAAGCGGGTTTTTTTTCTAGCCACACATTGTCAAGCTATAGGTGTGCCTATTAATCTCTGATGCACCATAAAACCCAGGCACTTTTACATATTTGGGCAAAAGTTTCTTTGTGGAGTTTGTTGCTTTTAAAATGGTATTGAACATACCCACAATTGGAAGTGCAATGCGGTGTTTATAAGTGGTGCACCAGTGCCGTAACATGAAGACACACAGTGTCTTTGGGATCTGAGAACAGAATGTTAGAGAATGCAATTACTGTGCTTCTAGAATTCCCCGGACAAAATGGGGCCATGCTCCCAGCCCTCTAGCGAAGGTTCGTTTAAGTACCAGCGTTATGTCCAGCACAGCTGGGAATGCAGCTGTTTGATTGGGGAAAATTAGCTTGGCACAACCTAGCCAAAATATTTACATCCAGTCATAGCTGCTAATGTAAGAAAATTATTTTTTTTGAAAACCGATTCACAGTATTTTGTCATTTTAGATAAACAGTTAATCAGACATGGCAATATAAACACTAACATTTCACTTTCAAATATAACGTTTATCAATGAAGACTTTATTTTTTAGCTGAAGATGAAGGCTTTATTTATAATTTCTTTTATGTTCCTTTCAAAATGATCAGATCCAACATTATTTCTTCTCTTTTGTACATGAGTTGGCATGATAGAGTCAGAAGTTTAAATTAAAGGTCCAGCTAAAGTACCTCACCTGCGACTTGTCTAAATCTCTGACTGTTTATATTCTGAAATTTGGTTGTCTGATAATACTATATTGTTGTTTTTTTGCAGGGTGGTTTTTACAAGGGAATTGTTAAGTTTGATTTCCTTTGTAACCCGAAGGTGATACCATAGTACCGTTATCAAGGTGCCTCTATAAGTCACTTAAGTAATTCCGTGTCCAAGACAGCCGGGCCCAGACAGATACTTTGGCCGGGAAATTGTTTTGCCTACCACTCTCTTCAGTTCACAATGCACTTTGTGGTAGGTCAAAAGGTAAATTGCCTTAGTATGGCTCAGCCGATGTTGGAGACAGGAGCCCATGAGCTCTTTGCTCTTTGAAATGAACAAAGGGCAAAGGAGTCGGTCCAAATATGCAGCAGGGTAAATTCTTTTTTTAATGCAGAGAAAAGTGATCGAGCCTGGACTCTTCCCTCTTGCCCTTTCTGAACCGAGCACGAGAGGACCTGTAGAGCAGGAGATGAGAAGCAGAGAGGAGCGATCTGATAACTTTCGCTTGTCAGACTCCTTTGCCATTAATTTCTTTCCCCGGATTGCTGGGCGGCTCGCTCGGGATACCGCGTCCAATACTCCCCATATTTATCTTCCGTGTTGCGCGGATCCGGGGGAAAAGTGAAGATTGAAATGGTAAAGCCTCCATAATGAACTGTGCGCCCGGGCCTCCATTAGTTTTCCCCTGCCGTGCGCCAGAGAGCTTATTGATCTCAGATGTTTGCGTTCAGCAACTGCCCGGGTGGCCGTCGCCTCTCCGTCTTATTGTCAACAGATTGCACTGAGGCTTTGTCTATCATCTGTACCTGTCCGTCAAAGGCGCAAGATTAGCGGTTGTTCTTTAAATTTATTTTCTGATACATGAAGTCTGTTATGTACAAATTACTGTGTTTGATTCATTTCTTGCCTTGCGGTTGAAGGGAAATTTACAGAGCGTCTCATACTGCTGACTACAGAGGGTAATGCTGTGGAAACGAACAGCACGGGCATTTTTTCCCCTGCCACAATATAAATCGTCTTTGCAAAAGCAGATTTAAAAGTAACCGTTCAATGAAAAAGAAGTTACTTGGCTTTAAAGCAAGAAGCCCCTTGTGGTATAGAATATGCCTAGCCTCTGCAACATTGAGTCTTTTTTATAACACATATATATTTCTTCACAATATTGTCCCCATCCCTCCTTGATACATTCCCCCCGTGTGTTCTATATCGTGTTCTGTTGATTAAATTCTTGCTTACATTCCTTCTTTTTTTTCTGTTTACTAGATCGAAATGTTAGAGCACAAGTATGGGGGCCACCTGATCTCACGCCGGGCCGCCTGCAAGATTCAGACCGCCTTCCGCCAGTACCAGCTCAGCAAGAACTTCGAGAAGATCCGCAACTCCCTGCTGGAGAGCCGCCTGCCACGCCGGATCTCCATGCGCAAGGTCCGTGTGCAGAACACGGAGGGCTTCTCGGCCGAGAAGGCCCTGATGGAAGGCTACAACTTTGTAGGCATCCCCCTGGTGCGCTCGCCCTCCCTGCCCGCCAGCGTCAGTGGCACCCTAACCGACCTGGAGGACTCCTTCACCGAGCAGGTGCAGTCCCTGGCCAAGTCCATCGACGAGGCCCTCAGCAACTGGAGCCTGAAGACCATGTGTTCCCTGCAGGATGGAGGAACCTACCAGTTCACAGAGACCTTTAGCGCCGGAGCTCCCGGTGCGGGGGTCGGCGAGATGGGGGTGGACCCTGCCGCCCTGCAGGACGTTGGCCAGGTGGACGGCCCAGAGGGCCTGACCCGGAGCGCCAGCAAGCTGATGATGGCCTTCCGCGATGTGACGGTGCAGATCGACAACCAGAACTTCCACATGTCCTCATCCGTCATGGGCTCCACCTCCGTCTCGCTTACCAATTGTCTCCAGCAGGGCAGTGCCGAGAATCCCATGGAGACCCCTCAAGGGGAGCAGGAGGTGCCCCTAGAAGGGGGCCCCTTAGACCCTGAAGTAGCTGATAGCGAATTCCCTGACCCTCCGCCCAGCGAGGAGGAGGTGAGTGTGGATCAGGAGCCGGTCCTGGATAAGCTGGAGGCCTCGGAAGTGGCAGCAGAGGTGGAGGTCACCGTGGAGCCGGAGCCGGAGCCGGAGCCGGAGCCGGAGCCGGAGGGCGTGCAGGAGATTTTGGAGGCGAAGCGTAGTGAGTCGGAGATGGCTGACAACAGCTCGGAGCAGATGAGCAGCAGCAGCACCTCCACCTCTGCCAAGTCAGCCTCCGAAGTCTCCTCTAAGGAGGCCCTGCAGGCCATGATCCTCAGCCTGCCTCGCTACCACTGTGAGAACCCGGCCAGCTGCAGGTCCCCCACTCTCTCCACCGACGTCATGCGCAAGCGCCTCTACAGGATCGGCCTCAACCTCTTCAACGTGTGAGTGTTCACCACCGCCCATTACAGTCTCAACATGTGACTGTTCACCACCGCTCATTAAAGTTTCAATGTGTGAGTGTACACCACCGCCCATTACAGTCTCAGTGCGTGAGTGTTCACCAACGGCCATTACAGTCTCAACGTGTGAGTGTTCACCACCGCCCATTAAAGTCTCAACGTGTGAGTGCTCACCACCTCCCATTAAAGTCTCAACGTGTGAGTGTACACCACCGCCCATTACAGTCTCAGTGCGTGAGTGTTCACCAACGCCCATTACAGTCTCAATGTGTGAGTGTTCACCACCGCCCATTAAAGTCTCAACGTGTGAGTGTTCACCACCGCCCATTAAAGTCTCAACATGTGAGTGTTCACCACCGCCCATTACAGTCTCAATGTGTGAGTGTTCACCACCGCCCATTACAGTCTCAACGTGTGAGTGTTCACCACCACCCATTAAAGTCTCAACATATGAGTGTTCACCACCGCCTATTAAAGTCTCAATGTGTGAGTGTTCACCACCGCCCATTACAGTTTCAACGTGTGCGTGTTCACCACCGCCCATTACAGTCTCAACATGTGGGTGTTCACCACTGCCCATTACATTTCTTGCTTGAATTCACATCCACATCAGCTTGAATATGACCTTGAATATCACCTTGAATACCACCTTGGTAATATATAAGCGAACTGAATCAGTGGCACTGAGCTATTCTGAAAAGAAACTGAAGTCATTGGTGTTACATAATTTAGAATGTAATTAATTACCTGTGTAAAACACATGCATGACTGATAGAGCTACAACATGGCCTTAAATGGCCTTGGCCTCGGCTATTGATTTAAATCATTAGCACCTCACCTTTACACTGCTAATATTGTGGCATATTTATGACATTTGTCCTTTCTATTTCATTAATAAGAAACAATTATTGCACTTAAGTAGCACTTCACACTTACATAACACCTCCTAATGCTTCAGATAAATTGCAAGCATTCTAATCATTCTTGGTTCATAAACACACAAAGTACTGGTTCTTAATGATATATTAAGCATTATGAAGCAATGCTTTACATAGTGCTATATATAGCCCAGTTTTAAGCTAGCATGTGCATTCTGGGAGTGCCGAATTCTTCTGATTAACGTGTAAATACATGACATTAGCTTGTCAGCGTGCATGTAGTTATAATAATTATCATGCAAACATGGCATAACGGATGACCATGCACTGTTAATTGGTAACAGAATATCTGTTTACAAAACCCCTACAGACACAAAATACCATGGCACGCTTTAAACAGATCAGAACATCTGTGGAGATTTTTTTTTTTCTGATGTGGGAAATATGAACATTTAATTAACAGAATTGAGTGTTTTTTTAATGTCCCCTTTTTAAACCACACAATGGAAGACACAGAACGTTATGTTATTGCTCTGCAATTCTTGTAACAACGCTCCCCTGTTTAAAACCGCATGCTGCACTGGATTCGACAAACCACTTAGAAAGACCACAAAGGTGCATTTTGCCTGGTGGAGAACGGAGGGGCCGTCTGCGTGTGGAATCAGTGAGTGATGATGAAGGGGCAGGTCTCAGTGACCAGAGACACACACACAGTGGAGCGCCCAGGACTCATCCCTCCCCAGAGCTTTCCGATGCTTTCAAAATGCTTTTAGGGCGCCCCGTTCCTTAGCGCTCACTCTTTTGCGCACAGCAACCCCCACTCCCCCTCCACACCCCAGGCTACCTGACCGCCTGCACGTAAAAGAAAGGCTCCTATTTCAGATTCCACTGGGTTTATTTTTGGCCACGTCGCCTTTTCCATTAGAATTCAGTTCTGGGCCTCCACTCGTTCTGCTACTGGAGAGTGGCTAACTTTGGAGATAAGGACAGGCAGCAATGGGAGGCCACGTGGCCCCGCGGGTCCTGGCAGTGATTGGGAGTGGGCACGACAGGACAGACAGCGATGTGGGGGGGGGGGGTTTGCGTGGCCCCGCAGGTCCGGGCAGTGTTTTGGAAGGGGGACGACAATAAGGGCAGGGATGGTGGAGGGGAGCGTTGCCCCGCCGGTACCGGCAGTGTTTGGGGGGG